>LBNU01031416.1:6639-21218 GCA_014162995.1 Artemisia annua | reverse complement strand
TATATATATATATATATATATATATATATATATATTTATATATATATATGATACTAAAGCTAGTCTAGACTATTGAAAAGCTTATAATTTACTTAAGAAAGCTTAAAATGGCAGAAATTAAAGAGCTTTTTAGAGAAATTTTAACTAAAAAGGAAATTAAAGCATAAACAAATTAAAGACACAGTAAAAGTAAATAAGAGATTTTTATTAAAAGCTGGAGCAGATTACATTTATAAAAAGAGCATTACATTAAACATGAACAGAATTTTAAACCCAAATTTAAACTGCTAAAACCTACTCTAAAACTACTCCTAAACTACCCCTCTATACCCATGGGCAGGGGCCCTATTTATAGCCAAGAGAAGAAGTCTTTGGTCGAAGAAGCTCCCAGAAGCAATTCCCACCAACTTATCTAATCCCTCAAACATTCTGGAACCTTGGATCCTCTGCTCTTACATGATTGGCTCGTGATTGTATCCTAAGATTGCCAGCGTGGCATGGCTGAGGTGTCAGAAGTATCAGGCTCATTCTAGAAAGCTCGGGGGATTTTTGATATACGAGGTAATTAATTTGTTGCAGGGTAAAAATGAGGTTTGGGGTGAAGATGGAGTAACAGTAAAGTGTGGCGCGTTTTTATTTTGTGTTTAATTGATTTTGACTTGATTTGGGGGGTTTGACATCCAGGTTTATAATAAAAGGTGGATAGTGATGGGCCGGGTAATTCACAAAGGGGTGTGGGTTTGTATTGGGCCAGGATATAAATAAAGGGTGTTGGGTTAGATTAGTGGGGTTGGTAGTAGTAAAAGGGTTTAGGTTTATTGGGTTTATTATTAGGATAGTGTTATATAGTTTAGGTGTAATAATTGTAAGTTGTAAAAGTTAAGGGACCAGAAGTGTAACTTTCTCAAACTTTGTCCAAGGGCTTCTTTTGACATTTCAATCTTTGGGGAATAAACTTGGCTTCTGGGCTTCTTTTGACTTTTTAAGCATTCCTGGCCTCGTCTTTGATTATTTCCATATCTCGTGCTCGTTTTTGTGGTTTTTGGCTCAGTTTTTGTTGTTTTCTCATATTTTCTTACCTGCACGTACAAAAACACAAAAACACATATATTTGGCAATCATGGTCGAGTTTTTGGTCTTTTTGGTCTTAATTTGGTCAAGAAAAGGTATGTGTTTTAGCACATACCAAAATCCCCAGACTAAGATATTGCCGTGTCCTCACGCAATGTTATGAGCTCACATTTTTAAAATCTAAAATTTCTCATCTCTTTTTACTAATTTTGAAAAGTAGCAAAACGTTCAAAAGAGACTACTAAATTTTAAATTTCAAAAATGCCCCGGTTATCCTACTTATTTATTATCTATATATTTACAACCTAACTTTATTCGGGTGACGGTATGTTGACTTATCCTAGGGATAACTTTTAGGATCATAGAGTAGAAACACGACTCAGAGAGAAGTGACCGTACGGATAAAATTCATCGTCCCTGATTTTTCACAAGCTCCCAAGCTAAGCGTAAAAACGAAATCATTGTTTATTGACAAGTTAGATGCTAACACTACCCATGGAAGTTACTTGTGTAATAACTTCTCGCTCCCATTTCCTATTTGTTGGTATCTATTTATTTTATTTTTGTTGGGATAATGAATTTCTTCATTTCCTCGTTTTTATATTTATTAGTCCGATAAAGGTTTAGGATTTAGACGCTAAGTAGTTNGCTAACACTACCCATGGAAGTTACTTGTGTAATAACTTCTCGCTCCCATTTCCTATTTGTTGGTATCTATTTATTTTATTTTTGTTGGGATAATGAATTTCTTCATTTCCTCGTTTTTATATTTATTAGTCCGATAAAGGTTTAGGATTTAGACGCTAAGTAGTTTCTAATTCTTCCCTCGAGAACCGTTGCACATAAAAATGAGGTCCACATCAAGGTCTCTGATTTAACACGATTTTGGGGAGTGTCCCTTTTATTGGCGACCGAAAAAACTCATCTACGAGTCCAGAGACAGAAGCTTTTATTAGGACCCCCCCTGGAGTCAAGATTTGGCATTATTATTTATAATTATGCACCTTAACGTATTTTGCCCTTGGTCTTTTACAACAAACACAACATCGGCTGCGAACCGGCAAGATGTAATAGTCTTATTATGACCTTGGGTATTTCCTCCGCCTTTTTAGAAGTCTACAACATCGGCTGCGAACCGGCAAGATGTAGAAAACTTTAATGGATTTGGTTTATTATTATTATACATTATTCATTTTTTTTATTATTATGCCAAACCCCAAGTCCTACGGCTTTTATAACAATCCCAACATCGGTTGCGAGCCGGCAAGATGGAATAGTCTATTACACCATAACGCTGGCAGTACCTTGATGTGTACCCAACTTTCATAAGCAAGGATTCTTTTGGTAAGGACTACATACTAAGTTTCGCCAAAATCGTGAACCTTTAATTAACCCTAGATTACTATTATAAGGGTGAAACAAGCTTATGGGAGTAAAAAGCCTCAAGTAGCTTCGATGAGCTCTAAAGAGAACCAACTACTCCACGTTTAGCATCTAACTTCTAAGTAAACTCTATCATTTCTCGTTCTCCGCAAATTTAAAACCTCAAATAATGAGATCCGCGGATGCTTATCCTTATAATCAAGCCGCGCGTATATAAAGTCACTTACGGGAACTTGCAAACTCTTGGATAAGAATTTGCGTTTTCTAGCTCCTTGTGTAAGAGACTAGCACGAGCTTATGGATTATAATTGGTTAAGGGAACAAGCTAGGGCTCAACACGCCCGATCAAGTCAAAATTTTATTCCTACTCTCACCAGCGGAAAAGTCAACATTGTGTCAAAACTTATTATATTTTTGTGATTTTAAAAATTTTCTTATTTTTTTGTGCTTTTTTTTATTAAAATTTTTCAAATTTTTCGGAAAAACGGGGTTGCGTGATCACTCGGAAAAATGCAAGGTAAAAAACGAATCGAAAGATTCACCCCCCCCCCCAGACTAAAGTGAAACATTGTCCTCAATGTTTCGAAGGTAAGGGTAACCTACATAAATCTAAGGCCGTTTATTAGGTATGCCAAATAGATAAACGTTAATGAAACGATTAGGATATGAGAAGCATCGAAAAATGAGACTCGAGTGAAGGAAGAACAAGCACGACGAGCATGAGAGTCTTCATTTTCGGGCTATCTGGACATAAAACACAAGCACAAAACAAACACAAGAAAATGGAAGAGGGAACCCTCCTCATGGTTATTTATTAGTAAAAGAAAATAAAANTACGGGAACTTGCAAACTCTTGGATAAGAATTCGCGTTTTCTAGCTCCTTGTGTAAGAGACTAGCACGAGCTTATGGATTATAATTGGTTAAGGGAACAAGCTAGGGCTCAACACGCCCGATCAAGTCAAAATTTTATTCCTACTCTCACCAGCGGAAAAGTCAACATTGTGTCAAAACTTATTATATTTTTGTGATTTTAAAAATTTTCTTATTTTTTTGTGCTTTTTTTTATTAAAATTTTTCAAATTTTTCGGAAAAACGGGGTTGCGTGATCACTCGGAAAAATGCAAGGTAAAAAACGAATCGAAAGATTCACCCCCCCCCCCAGACTAAAGTGAAACATTGTCCTCAATGTTTCGAAGGTAAGGGTAACCTACATAAATCTAAGGCCGTTTATTAGGTATGCCAAATAGATAAACGTTAATGAAACGATTAGGATATGAGAAGCATCGAAAAATGAGACTCGAGTGAAGGAAGAACAAGCACGACGAGCATGAGAGTCTTCATTTTCGGGCTATCTGGACATAAAACACAAGCACAAAACAAACACAAGAAAATGGAAGAGGGAACCCTCCTCATGGTTATTTATTAGTAAAAGAAAATAAAAGAAAAAAATAAAAAGGATAAGCATGGGGTGCCTCCCACGAAGCGCTTGTTTATTATCGAGTCGCATAGCTTAGACTCGCCCCGAATTTAATTATCCTTGGGGGAGCAAGTGACTCACGGCATGAAAGGCGGAGATGCCGGGGTCAAAGACAACATCCTCACTCCCGGGGGAGTGACGGATGGGAGAAGCAGTAGAATAAGTAAGATAAGGAAGAAAGATCATAACAACGATTGCGAGGTCAAATTCATAGAGATCCTCCGGAGTAAGCACAACTTTCTCCTTATACTTCAAATCATCCTTCTTCAAATTTTTATTAACGAATTCTTCAGTAGTACCGTAAGAAGGAAGGATGTCGGGCTGGAGCCCATCAGAGTCCAAACAAGGTAATATACCGGGTTCGAAAATTTTATCTTCGGAAAGGAACGATATAGAGGTATCAACCACGGTAGAAGATGATGAATCATTAGGAGATGAAAACTTAGTAAGCTCAGACACTTCTTCAATTCTTGATGGAGTAGGATCGATGGGAGTTAAAAACTCATTGCGAAGAGAATTAATCATATGATGTACGTTTGTAACCTTGGGTTCCGTAACAGACTCATCACTATCCTTTATCTGGATATCGAAGATCGGATTTTCTGAAATCGTAGTAAAGTCTGGTCCGAAATCTAATAGCGGATTGGTGATAGTCGTTTTGAATGTTTCGAAAACAGGGTTGTCTGATTCATGATAAGTTTCATCATTTTCTGAAAAAGTATCAATCTCTTCTACTAGTGTGAAAGAGGGATTGGAAGAGTCGGGAATAATTGGTTCAGAAAATGAGGTGGGATTGCCACACGGAGGAATTTCTTCTTCAACATAATCGATTTCTCCACAAGATAAAGAAGTATAATCATCATCAGAATCGGAAAATATTTCATCATGGCTCTTCGGAGGGAGGGGAGATGATGGTTCTTCATTCAATAACTTTTCAAAGAAATGAATATCTCCCTCCGGATCGAAAGTAGAGTCGTCAACCATCGTCGAATCGGAATGATTATTAGCAAGACATGCCTCGATCTCATCTGAAAGGACATCACTTCTCTCAACCGGCGTGAAAGAAGGATCGGAAGAATCGGAAATGAGAGAATCTGAGGATGGAGTGGGATTGCCACTCGGAGATGAATTTGGAATATCATGTACGTTTTCGTCGACCTTTTTATTTGCATATAAAGCTCGGATATTCTTCATCTGCTCTTCTGCTAATAATTTGGCAATGCTTTTATCTTTCTTTTCTTCGACGGGTGTGATCTCAGCAGATGAAGTGAAAATACCCCCAATTTGGATGGAATCCTCATCATCGTCATAATTGATAATCAAACGAGGTGAATGACCTATTCGAGCAGCTTCTTTTGCTAGTAGATCCTTGTAGGTCATTGGACGAGGTTTCTCCGGGGTAGAGTTTTTACTCAAAGCCTTAAGATCGTTAAATGATACAACCATTTGTTCGTTAGGTGAAGGCTGAGGTATTGATTCAGAATAAGAAGTATGATTAATCGTAGAACTTTCTTCTTTAAGTAGCTCGTTTTCTTGATCTTGATTTCTTCTACGAATTACTTCTTTTAAATCATTTATTAGAGTTAGAAGCATTTCGTTAGTGTTTAGACACAGCTCATTATATTCAAGCATTAATGATTGATTTTGAGCAATGACTTCACTAATTTTATCGTTTTGAGGTTGTGTGTCAAAGGTTGGGTATTGTGGGGGCGAGTTGTGATAATTATTGTCACAAGGAAACGGATTCCTAGTTTGACAATCTGTGCTAAAGTGTGGGCCTCCACAAAACTCGCAACCATATTGTGGTTGTGAAATCGGTGCATTGTGAAACGATTCATCATTAAAATTTTCATAATAGGGATTTGGCTCGTACGGGATGAAATCGTTTTGTGGATCATTGAAAAAGCTCGGATTAGGATCGTAAGCGAGTGAAGTGTCAACTCTCGGAGCGTAGCACATACAATTAATAAATCCACATTGGTTACAAAAACACCGTCCACATGGTAAACCTTCTTCGGAGGGATTACCACAATTATAGCAAGTGAACGTAGGCGGCGGGGGTAGTGGTGGGTAATCGGGAAAGTTTGAAGGATTGTTGAATGATTTTTGAACGTACGTGTAAGAATTACAAAACCTACAAACTCCGTTTTGAAGATTACTACCACATTGCTCGCACGTACAATACATACATGGTTCTCTGAAGAGGGGTTCTCCACAATTAACACAATTCGGATTCATAAGAATTAAACGTTCAGAGGGTTGAAGAAGAGAATTAAACAAATCAGAGGATGACGAAGATTCTTTTTGGATTTTGAAAAATATAAACGAAAAGGAAACAAACATAGAGGTTGGAAAATATTTTTGGGTTTTTTAAGTTTTTTAAGTTCTTTAAGAGGAAAACAAAAACAAGTTATTAATCTTTATTTATCTTTGATAACCGTTACGTTAACCGCAACCGTTTCCCTTGAAATTACGCGCGACGAGGCGGGAGGACAAAGGTGCTCCGTAGATGCTTAAAAACCCGTCCTCTTTAGTCTGCAATTTAATGTCAAGACTTCCGTATTCCTCGTTATTCGGTTGTAATCTCAAAGTAATCCGTGTAACAACTAATTTCACGATTTGTTTTGTTGTTTATTGGGCACGGTTTACAACACTTTCAAAGAAAGTGAGGATGTTTATTTTATTTTTGGATTTTTATAATATACCGAAAATAAGTAACTTCCGGGGAGGAAGGATCTTCAAATCACAAAAACAACGAACGGAATCGACGTACTCTTTTCAAGCCTTCCCCGGCAGCGGCGCCAAAAATTTTGATACAACAACAATATATATTATAGTATATATATAGCAGTATATCTCCGAGGATAGCACGGGTAAATATGTATCCCCGGGTCGTATTTCCCAACGAAGGCTGAATGGAGTTCGTGAGTTCGTGATCGTGAGTCGTGAAGTGAATGGGAAGGGAGTTTATGGGGAACCCTAAGCTACAATTATACTACGAGAAATAAAAATGCACAAATAAGAAAGCACGTAAGCCTTAATTAAAACCTAAAAACGTAACTAAAACGAAAATAAACGTGAACGCGCAAAATAAAAAGTAAATTTAAGGTATTACTACTCCTACGGGTGTGAAAATGATTTTCTACGTTCTAAATGACAAAAGAAAATTTTAGGAAAAAGAAAAATATTATTTTGACTTTTTATTTAATTATTATTAATTAAAAACTATTTTTAACTATTTAAATATATTAAAAATGCAAATAATTAAAAAAATGAAAAATAAATTTTGAAAAATCTAAAATATTATAAAACTAATTTTAAAACTGAAAAATATTGTTTTGGATTTTTTATTAATTTATATTAATTAAAAAGGATTTAAAAGTACTTTAAAACTATTTTTAATTACTATAAATACTAAATGAACTTGGAAAATTATGAAATTTTTCAGAGAATTCCAAAATATTATTCTAAACCTAGGAAAAATAAAATTACCTAACAACTAGACCCTAATAAGCAGTTTGGGCAAATAAGCAGTTGAAATAAGCAATTAGAGCCAAGTTTGACTCTTTGTATTGAAATGACCAAGTAAATGACTTGACTGACTACAACTAGCCTAATGCAAACTGAAGATGCAAAGAACCAAGCAGGAAAGACTCAAGAACTCACAGAACTAAGTTTAACCAAACACTCCTTTAACACACTGTTTACACTACAAATATGACTTACGACCTTAATCCTACTGATCTAATATGACCCTAAATGTAATAATAACTTGTTCTAGCACTAGATTACCCTAAGTGATCCCTACTTCTAACAAAAGGCAAAGTAACAGATTCCTTAACTACCCTTATGCTAACTGATTTTTGGTTAAGAACAAGTTTTGACTCTTTGCCTAAAGAACCACTAATTTTATGGCTTAACTACTATAAATGGACCTAATATAGACTGTCTAAGCCAAATTTATCTCATAGAAACATCAACAGCTTATAAATTAACCCTGAACCAAACACTCCTTTAACTAGCCTACTACACTACTTTTTGATTTTTAAGCTTATTCCCTACAAATTTTCTGAGCTAAACAGATTACGTAATCACTATTGAAGCTATTTGAACCAAAGAGAACAACTAATAACACCAATATGCATATTTAACAATGTAAAGGCAGTAAGATGGTGGAACTACTGGCATATGCAGAAGCTAAACACAAGCACCTATTAAGCTGATAACCACTAACTTAAGCTAACAATAGCAGATTCAAGACAACAACTACACTAACAATAATAAAAATGCAAAATTTAACTAAAGCATAAAGAAAACGTACCTTAAGCTTTCTGCTTTTGAGAGAGTGACTAGTAGCAGCTTCTATAAGCTCACAATAAGCATTAGTAAGCTTATGTGAGCTTAAGGCAAGGGTTAGGCAAGCTGATTTCCCCTTGTTAATAACTTTTATACATGGTTTTCATATAGGCACACACTAGAAAATCTACATTGCAATAGTCGTTAACATAGACTAAAATGTGATATTTTATTTTTTTCTAGGAATCATCATGCCTCCCGTGACTCATTACGATCGCAAAGACACCACTAAGTACCTTCCAAAACATCACGAAACCAAAGGCCTTACCGAAAACCAAATCAACATCTTCAAAGCCCTAGAAAAGAGATATGTCCATGAGGGTAGAACCATCGACCCATCCTTCCTAGCCGGAACAAACCTACCCGCCGAATTTGTGGCCATTAACTTTGATTGTCTCTTAGAGATAAACGAGCCTATTTGTCCTAGGTTCATTCTAGAGTTCTATGCTTCCGTCAACCTCTCCTCCGATGATTATGGACGTAAGTCTATAAATTTCTCGGCTAGTGGCCATCCTTACTCCTTCACCCTAGATGAGTTTGCTCAAATCCTAGGTGTCCCAAACCGTGGTACTTGCATCTACACCGACAAGCATACCCTCTCAACTCTTGACACGCTCATTGACCGCATTCATCCCTATGATACACCTCTTGTGTCAAAAGATGTACTTCGTGACCACCTCTTCATTAGGACCACCACCACTAGGAGAACCCGTTCGGGAAATGAGGTTAACAAGGATCCATATGGAATGGAACTCAATGAACTCAAGCCCCAATTCGAGAAATGGGAGGAAGTCCTTAGAGCCAATGTCATTAGCACTCTAGGAAACCGGGATCATATCAATGTTTGCCTTTGCTACATGATGTACTCCTTGTCCGTTAGGCAACCCTTCAACCTTGCCTACTACATGGCCAAGAGAATGGCCGACATTCCCGTGCAAGGCACAACGGCTATGCCGTATGGAATGCTCTTGACCCGTCTCTTTAGGTTCATCTCCCCCATTCCTCCAACTCCTAGAGGTCTTCGCCTAGACTACTCTCTCATCCCACACACATTTGTCCCACTTAGTGATAAGAGAGTCTACAAAACCCAAGGCAAACGCCCTCATCCTCCTACCTCATCATCATCATCTTCAATGAGTGAAGATGAGACTTTGCCCAACTCTAGGCTTCCACCTCTAGAATACCTTTCACAACTTCCAACTATTCCTAATGAGTCGGCGGAGTTCAAGCAAACGAAGGGGATGTTCAAGAACATCGGGAGGTTCCTTGGCAAGCTCAAGAAGAAGATTGACCGTCAATGAGAGCGGGTGTGTAGGAGTGTTTGGCACTAGGTGCTATTTGAACAATTTGGTCATTTGAACAATGTGTGTTATGTTTTTATGTGTTGGTAGGATATTTGGTACAATTTGGAACATGTTTGAACTAACTTTGATGCAGGATGACAACATTTGGCATGTTGTCAAATTTTCAAGTTTATGAAAAATTTCACTAAGTATAGTGAAATTCGCTAGCCCCCGGTCAAAGTCCAACCGTATGCGTGTTTACATGTCCAATTTTTGCATTTCCTAACCTGATATGAATTATATTTTCAATTTTAAGAGTTTTCGGAAAATTTGAAAATCGTCTTGCGGGTCAAAATAGTGGACTGCCACTTTTTAAAGGTCTAGCGGAACTGGCGGCACCCTCAGAAGGGTTCCGCCAGTGTAAATTTCTGGGAAACCCAGAAATGGCCCAACGGAAAACGCGGTACCCTCATATGGGTTCCGCCCGTATAGTCCCAGGGTTCCGCCATTCCTCCTGGGAATTTTTATTCGTTTCCAAAATTTTAAAAATCCAAACTTCCTCAAATCAACCTTGTTTGTTAGAAACTCATTCCTTGCTAGTTAATAACATCATTAGGAGCATTCTAAGATCCTAAAACCAATAGGAATCCCTTTCCCGCCAAAAACCAAATTAAACCATAAGCACCTCAAGGAACCCTCACACATAAGGGAAGGAACCCTTCCAAAGGATCCTTTCCAAAGGATCCTTCCAATCCGTGAAACATATTCTTCCAACAAATTTGACAAGACCACTAAGCATTTAGTGCAAATCTTTGTCTTCTTACTCCATCACCTCCATTGGATTGACTTCCAATTGATTTGACAACCTTCATTACTCACCCAAATCATTACAAACCTCAAAATTCCTATGGCCAAACATCAAATCCAAACACTACCTCCAACATCTCTTCCACCCTATAAATATAACCATCTTAGAACACCTCAAATCACACCATCACCATCAAAATCCCTTCTCTTAATACTATAAACCACAACCTTGACAATGACGAAGTCAACAATCACCTCTCAACCACCTCGACCCATTCGGAGAACGGCACGAATTAGTGTCAAACCAATTTGCTCACACCAAACCATCAACCTAAGCTCCTCATCTTCGGATGAATTCTCTTCACCCATCAAAAGTGAACACTTTTTAAACCTTGCATCCCCAACTCCATCACCCAAGGGAGCAAATGAGCTCACTACTCCACCACCAACAAAATCACCCATTGACCCAACTCCACCAAGTGCACCAATCCAAACATCCAAAACTCCATCACCATCAACACTACCTCAACTTGAACCAATGGAGTTATTTGGGTCTCCTCCAACATCACCACATCCATTTGTCCAAGATCTTAATGATCTTCCACCTAGATCAACAAATCCACCACCTTTGACAAATGAAAAACCAAGCTCATTGTTTGACCACAATGAGCCTTTTGATCAAATTCCACCACCACAACAAGCCTTCAACCAACCTAAACCATTGTTGTTTCACCCTATTTTCAAAGACATCCATGGCCCTCTATATGGAGAACCAAACTTTGAAAATCATGATCACCCAAGTCCACCACATTCACAACCCCAACTATTTGAGTCTTTTCTTCCTTCTTATGAGGAAATTCAAAGAATGGTCGAAAACAACCTTCATCAAGCAATGGACTTGCAAACCACATTGCTTGAATCCATTTCAAACCCATCCTCCAACCAAGAAACCAAAACCAACCTACCTCCACCACCATCATCTAATGACCCATTTCCACCCACTCATCACCATGCTTGCTCACAATGTGAGCAAATGGTCAAAATAGGTGAAAGCATCGAGATGTTGCTTCACCATTTTCAAGATGAGACCCGCTTCGCTATACAACACATCCTAGAACGTTTGGATGCTCTTTCCCATCCAAACCAATCCTAGAGCCCTTTTGGAGGCCTTTTGCCCCATTTTAGGAAGTGTTTGAAGTCCTCTACTTATAGAAGTAGGATTTTATTTTTCTTTTATTTCTTGGTTATTTTTAACTTTATTTTTAGTTTCTTTAGAAGTAGGGGTGTATTTTCATTTCTTGTCTATTGACTTTTTGAAAGTCAAAATTTTACTTGGAATGATATCTTCTACTACTATCTTATTTTCATTATTGGTTGATCATATATGAGTTGTGATTATGGTTGATTATATTCTCATAATATGTGGTGAGTACATGCTTGATTATGTATCATTATCACCAACTAACCATTTTTTTGTAGGTTCAAAATCCATATTTCCCAACTTGGCACTCCTTTTAGGGGGAGTATCGACCAAGGGGGAGTAAGTGCATAGTTCCGCTACGCTACTCTTCTTTTTGTTTCGACAAAAAGGGGGAGAAAGTTATCTAAACTTAGTAACTTAAAATGATTTTCATCAATTAAGTAAAACAAGTTTGATACAACATTTTTTTTAAGTCTTAACACTAAAATTTGTGAGTTACTTAAAAACAAAGTTTATGTTTTGTCATCAACAAAAAGGGGGAGATTGTTAATACAAATATCGCCTAAAAACGTTATTTATATTTTACGATCTTTGCTAAGTTTTGTTAATGACAAAGTGTAAACTTTAGTTTCTAGTAAAACATGATTTTAGTTTAAAGTCTTGCATAACTAGACATTTGCTACATTTACATTTCATATAAAACACAACATTTTCATATTTCTTTAAATAGAAATGTCACATCCCATTTATGGTAAGTTTTGTCAACATACATTTAAGGAAAGATTGTGTGTTTGACTCAACATAGATTTCTTACACAAGGTTTGTGTGTTTGACTCACCATAGGTTTCTTACACAAGTTTTGTGTTTGACTAAGAATTTATTTGATGTGACTTTGGATGGTTTGGCAAGTTATGGCAAAACATACTGTCAGACCTGGCGGAACCCTCGTGGTACACGGGTGGAATCCTTCTGAGGGTTCCGCCACTGGATGTTTTGCTATAAATACCAAGCCATTTGTTAGAATTTTCTTTTATCACTTCTCATTAAACTTTGCACATACACATTCATATCTTTCATCTAACCCTTTAACATCTCATTGTTGTGAAGATTCTTTTGTAGCAAAGAAGTTTGATGGATCTAAACACACACCTTGTGTTAGAGATACTTTGAGTAATTTTGTTAAGCACGCGGAATTTACTTAGCAACACTTAGAAGATTATTTATGTGATGTATTGTGAATGAGAACAGTTGTATGTAACACAAAGCTTCAATATTATTAATAATAATACGAGTGATCTTAGCTATCACTAGGGTTACACCTTGAAGCTCTCTAGAATAATTCGTACCTTAGAGAATGACCTAGGATCTCCTTTTATAGACCAAGGAGTCCTTTACAAGATAAGTATTAAGCTATCTAAATAGAATATACACAAGATCTATTTTATACTTATCTATACACGAATACATCAGTTATCTAATAAGCAGTGGTAACTATATATACTAGCAGTGGTAATGAGTTTCCACTGCCAATGCATTCTTCAGCAGTGTCTTCCATAAGCCTATCAGTGGTAACTGTTAGCTTTATTCCCAACAAAGTTCACAAGTGCATATTAAGTTACAAGTATTCAACACAACGTTGCAAGACTTGTTAGCTTAGCATCGTGTAGACTTTGTGTAGTTTACACTTCATTTGATTGTGTGTTTTAAGTTGTGATCAGTTAGTATTTTAGTCCTTAAAATACATAGTGTGACGGGAGTTTTTGTACCCTTGTAAAGAACTAAACGGGAGTGGTTGTACCCTTGTAAAAGAACTCGACATCTAGCTTAGTGTCGGTAAACTTGTAAGCGACGTGTAAGGTTTTCTCCACCGGTGAAAGGAGCTTGTTGACTAGTGAAAGAAACTCTCGAGTTGGATACTCGGGGCGTGTACATAGGGCAAGGAAAATAGAGTTCCTTGTAACCGAACCACGATAAACAATCGTGTCATGGTTTGATCGTTTCTTTCATTACATTTGCATATTACTTATTGTCTTTGTGTTTATATCTTTGATTAAAAAAAAGTTTCAAAAGATAATTAGACTAAAAACCGGTAAACTATTCAACCCCCCTTCTAGTTTTCCACAAACATCCCTATGTAAACTACCACGTCCTTTACTACTCCTACCGGGTATGCTACACTTCCATCCGCTAAACCTATTATTACCTCGGTTTCTTCTAGCTTTCCTAGTTTGAGGGTGGTGTAGAGGGCTAGTGGAAGTAAGTTAAGGCTTGAGCCAAGATCGGCTAATGTGTCATAAGCCTCCGAATTACCGATCTTGCATGGTAGGACAAATAATCCTGGGTCGTCTAATTTCTTAGGTAGCTTGTTTCGAACGAAGGCGGTCCATTTTTCGCCTAATTTGAGCTTCTTCTCGTATTTTTCTAAGAGGGCATTATAGTACAGAGCTCGTGCTAAAACATCAATAACCGGACGTACGAGGCGGAGTTCCTCGAATTCTTCGTCTATGTTTTGAATGGTTGGTGTTTCAACTATGTTGTTGACCAATTTAGTGTTGGATACCTTATTCTCATGGTCTTTTTGAGGGATTTGGGTTTGTTTGAAACACGTGCTCATGGAATTGACCGAATAATATTGTGGACAAGAACTAGGAGACGAAACCGACGAAATGGCGTTGACGTTTAGTTTCGGGTTCTTGACCGTGTTGCTAGGGAGTGCTCCTATATCTCGGTCATTGAGAACTTTCAACAAAGTGTCAATTTTATTGGTCACCTTGCTTTGCTTTTGTTTGAAATCGGCTTCAAACATTGCTAGACGAGCTTCTTGAGATGCCATAAAATTGGACATCAATCCTTAAAAATATTTGTACTACCATAGTTGTTGGAAGGATTGTTGTTGAAGGTACGGTTCGAGGAGAGACCGTTGGGTTGCAAACGATTAGGTGGATTGGAAGAATTGGTTTGGGGCGTGTTTTGGTTTTGCTTCCACCTAAGGTTCGGGT
>LBNU01031414.1:0-12265 GCA_014162995.1 Artemisia annua | reverse complement strand
CAAAAGAGACTAAACCAGTTTGGAACTATTCAAGTAGGGTCAACCATAGTAATTTCACAAAAGACTATAGGTACCCTCATCAGAAAAGACCTTTTTCCAAACCACCAGTACCTCAAGGCAACACTTTTCAAAGTATTGGCAAGTCCAAAACAGTATCTTCACAAAGTACTGTTAGGAAGTTTTCACCCAGTCAAGGTACTACTAATGTAAGACCAAGGAGATCCAGTTACACTCAATCCAGAAGGCCTTACACCTCAGATAGAGTACCTAAACCAAAGAGCTCAAAACAAAGTGTTAAAACCATGTGGGTCAAGAAAGAAAGTGCTGCTAGGGGAAAAACAGTACTTTCAGAATGTGTGGGTGAAAAGGAAAATCTTGTTGTAAAAGAAAGTTATGTTGAAAACACAGAACAAGTATTGGAACAAAAGAAAGTAATTGATCATGTTTTCAAAAACAGTGGAGATTACATACTTAAAGAATTTAAGTATGTCTCTCCACAAGGGGACACAAGTCAGGGTTGCTTTGGAACATGAAGGAGACAAGGAGCTACCTTCAGCCATTTTAAGACATATTATGGAGGAAAGTTGCTTTTGGAGATGATCTGAAGGAGGAAGAATATGGCAAGAGGAAGCGATCAAGCAAGATGTATTATTTTGAGAAGTCGGTTATGTAAAGGAGCTTGAAGTTCAACTCTTTTGTCAGTATCTCATATTTGTGACAAGAAGCACCCTGTGTTATTCACTGACACAGAATGTCTCATTCTCTCTCCTGAGTTTAAGTTTGTAGATGATCACTTGGTAACACTGAGAGCACCAAGAACCAATGATGTGTATAGTATTGATTTGAAGAATATCAACTCTACTGAAAGAGCAACATGTTTAGTAGCAAAGGCAATACTTGAAGAAGCACATCTATGGCATAAAAGATTAGGTCATGTGAATTTCAAGAATATCAACAAGCTGGTTAAAGGCAATCTAGGTAGAGGTTTACCTTCTAAAACTTTCAAGACTGATCATTCATGTTTGGCTTGCAAGAAGGGTAAACAACATAAAGCTTCATGCAAAAAGCTTGAGGAAAGAACTGTAAGAGAGCCTTTGGAGTTGTTACACATGGATATATTTGGACCTGTTTCTGTTTCAAGCTTAAACAAGAAGAAATACTGTTTAGTTGTAACAGATGATTGCAGTAGATTTAGCTGGGTCTTTTTCTTGGGATTTAAAGATGATACTTTTGATGCTATTCATGATCTTATAATAGCCCTTGAAAATCAAATGAGACTCAAAGTTAGAGGTATTAGATGTGATAATGGGACTGAATTCAAGAACAAGTTTGTGAGAACCCTCACTTTCGGGTTAGTCCACATCTTTTACACCCTAAGTTATTCAATATCACGTTCTACTCTCCGACCTCTAATCTAGAAAATATAAAACGTATGCTCAGGAGAAGTCTAAGTTTCATCCGAATTTTAACCTTGTTAAGTTAAACGTACGATTTCATTTTTTCTAGGGAGTTTGAATTAGCCTTATATATTGAAGTCATATAGTAATCATATGATACAAATTAATGCATAAGTAAAATCTCTAACCTAAGTATATTAAGCATGTAATTAAATAGGAATGTATACTTTATGAAAGGCTGAAAAGTATGTTGTCTAGATATTAGACACCACACGTCTACATGGTTGCTAAGGGGCCAAATACATTTAAAAATACACATAACTTTACCTATGAAATAATCAGAAATCATTTGATATATCTTGGAATGAAATGGTCATCAAACCTCTCCCTGGAATTCGGCCACTTCCCCTATATTTCTCCTCATTCTACTTCAACCGTATACCAACTCTTTCATCACACACAAAACCCTAAAAAAAATATATATTAAAAGTGACGGCAGCCATTGGTGTCTTCAAGAAATTCTGGTACGAAGGTCTTAGCTAGGTGATAATCGGTCCTGGTTAGTGACCTGTTCGTGGTAGTGAACATCGAGTGATCGTGGGGTTTAGTTCGGGTGTGGTCAGTCTTTGCTCTTTGTTTCGATCATTTAATCCGACCAAAGGTATCTTTCACTTTCGTCCTTGTTTTGTGCTCGACAAGTGAAACCTATATAACGTTCATAACATGGAAACCAAATCTAATATACTCGTTATTATGAGTAAATGAATGAAATCTTTGTCACATGAAATAATGAAACTAGGCAATACACATGCATCACTCTCTATTCTGTTTTGTTGATCGAACATGGCTATTATAATTACGTTTTCTATATAGCTTTTTGACACATATTTCGACCTCGATTATTCGACTAAGAACCTGGAATTATACCTATTAAGAATGGGATAAAAAAAAAGCTTGCATGGTTGTGTCGTATTTATTGAGTTCGTAAGGGGTAAACTAGGGTGTGTTCGGTTTGTTATTGCATGGGTATGTGTCAAACTTATAAGCTGTAACCTGTGTTGTTTGTGTGTGTCGTGAGGTGATTTGGTAAGGCTGTGAACATGTGAATATATGATGTATTAAACCTATAAGAAGTGTGTGTATGATCAGATTTGTATAAGGTCAAGTGTGAGAATTGTTTTGGTCTCGATATTCATGTGTGTGTCTCGTTAAGCTTGTTCGGGTCTCGCGAGGGTTCATGGTTTAAATCTGGTCTCGAGGTACTTTAATTGTCTCGCATGTGTGGGTGCCTTGGTTTCGAATCGGGTTGTGTATAGTTAAGTGCATGGGCTGCTCATGTTAATTGAATCGGTAAATTTCGGGTAAAAAAAATGTTTACTATATACGAAACTGAAAAAAACTATTTGTGCACAGTTACTTACATGATCTAAGATTGAGTTAAAATAAGTATATGTGAAAACATGACGACATACATACTAAAATAAAGAGTTCATACAAATCGGTTATTGTTTTAAATGTTTATAAGTATGACATTATTTTCATATTAGGATGCACATTTTGTACCTATTTATACACAGTAGATAAAAACTAATCAATATGAATTATATAAATGACATCTTGTTATATAAAAAAAAGAAATGGTGTTTAGGCTCCTAAATAAATAAATGGTTCTTAATATGTGATACGAAGATGATATGTCTATTTCAAGTTTTCTAAAAGTTTTGAAACAAATTCGAGTTTCCCTAATTGTTTTAATTCGGTAAATAAGCTTTTAAACTTAAATTTACTCTTTAGACCCTAAACTTTGACAATTTACACATTAAACCTTAAAATTTTGTTAAAATGACATATTAAACCCTAAATTATGATATTGGTCATAGTAAGCCTTTAACTTTACTTAATTTTCATTTATAATCCTGAAGTATCAAAGTTGCTAATTCGGAAAACCTACTAAATATGGAAACTTACTAATTCGGGAAATTTACTAAATACGGAAACTTACTAGTTATATAAAGTTAATAAATTAGTAAAAACTTTAATGTATAATAAACTTATTAATGGATTATTAAGTAATGAGTGATACTTAAATTGTGTAGATCCACTGAAAGAAGAGTAGCCGGGATTCTTTTGTTTATTCTTTGTGATTCACTAGTTTGGATTTGGCATTGTCTTTCTGGTTGCAAGGTGAGTTTTCGTGGCCCCTTTTTACTTATGTTTTCTTGGGGGAGAATGATACTCAAAAGTTGTTTTCCTGCTGTGCTCAAATTTTTACTTTACTTGGACAAGTTATTGTGCTTATGATTGTGCTAGGTGCATTAGTAGTTTATTGTGTGGATTCTTACTGTGTGATCTCATGTTTTGGATTCACTCCACTTGACATGGGAGTATTATGCTGTGTGGTCTCATGTCATGATTGACATGGGAGTACTCATGTGTTAGCTCCAGCTGGTAGGCATGCATGTTGTACACTATATACTTTCGGAGATGAAGAATATGATGATTGGATTATTGGTTGGTTAAGATGTACTAATTACCCTATGCCACTTTATTGTTTGCACACTTGTCCTATATCTTATGCATGGCAAAATGATTTATGTTTACTTTAAACCTACGAGCTCACCAACATTATGTTGACATTTTCGAGTATCATTTTCAGGTGAAGAGAATAAGACTGCTTAAGGAGTTGATTACTTGCATGGTTTAGCAAGAGACCTTAGGCTTTTTATCATTATGGATTTCTTTTATGGATTTCGAGACTTTGTTTCCAGTATTTGATATCATGACTATTTATGGTGTATTCTTACCCGTTTTGGGAAGACTCTTTGATTTTATATGATTATGTTGTTATGTTTTGACTATCCTTGACACAAGTTCCATGCTTGTTCAGGAGTCGTCATGACATTTGGTTGTTTGTTCACTTAGTATATTCTCTATTGTTATTACCATGTGTTATGACGATTCCATTTTCGTTACACCTCGAATTTCCGCCTTTGCGGGGTGTGACATAGGCAGTCTAGTCTCCGAGTCACATATAACATCAATCACATCTCCCTAAGCCCAGGTGAGTTCATAGCCTCACACTCTTTTTCCGTGAGTCCTCATAGCCTCACTTTTTAAATGCTTTACAAACCCTGTGAGGGGGATACATGCTAACATAATTCAAGGGTGGTTTGGTTCTTTGGTTTAAAAAGAGAGGGAGAGAAGAATGGGAGACTTCTAGAGAGAGAAAGTAAAGTAGTGAATATTAGATTAAGTGAAGTTCCAACCCTCTCCACATGTGGAGAGAGGTATTTATAGTTACTTACAAAACCCCCTCCTACGGGCTATGGATCGGGTGTACAGTGGGTAAAGACCCGTCCGTCCTCCACGGTGTTACTTAAACTAATCTACGTACTAACTAAATATTAATAAGACTACGAGCTATGTAATGCTAATCTATACTCGGGGTGACCGAGTCTTTCACGTGAATATTTATATTCCTAACAATCTCCCCCTAAGGGAGGTCACCCNATATGGTCTGTGAAAAAAATTGTTACAAGGTCGTGGGATGGTTTGTGTGCTCGTGGGGAATTTCTTACTTTTGTGGTGCTCGCTAAAAGGAACAAAATTCACAAAGCTTGTTCTTCACGTCCATAATTCATTCTGGTATTTTTCCTATGTTTCCTATATCATATGAGACCCAAATAAATTAATAAACACGAACCATGAATGCTCCATGAATCGTTTGTAAATAAAACCCTAAAAATGTGTATAAACCCTAAATATTTCGATATGAATTTTCTGGGAATGAACTATAATTTTTGTGGACTCTATATAATGTATATGAACTTATAAAAATACTGGAAATAATTGTGGAAGCTTGGAATATGATTTATGGAATTATCTTTATATCGTTATTTTTAAAAGAAATAAAACAATAATAAATCGTTAAGGGCCAAGATGAATTTTGTATTGTAATCTTGTATTTTTCTAGTCTTCTATGATGTTTATGCAATCTATGAAAATTGTTGTTTGAATTATTTGATGGCCTAAGGTGATTTATGAATTATTGTTTAAATCGATTAAATAGAAAAAGAAATAAATAAAAAGAAAACTAAATCGTGAGCCTTAGGGTTAGGGTTTGGAACATGTTTTTGGAATCATTAATTGATTTTTAAGGTTGTTAGTAATAATGGTGTAATGATTGGGATAAAATTTTAGGGTTTGGAAATTGTTTTGTAATTAACGAATGAAATAAATAAATAAAGGGGTTGTTTTGTAATTTTCTAAAACTTGTGGACTGAATTAGAACTCATCTAAATCTGTTAGAAATTGGGTAAAAATAGTTCATGGGTTGTTTGGATGTTTTTAATAATTAAAAGGACTTAATATGTAATTATTAATTAATTATTATGTGAAATTGAAATAAATTGAAAATGAGGGACTAAAACTGTAAATTCTGGAAACTTGAAGTTATATTGGGTAAATAATGATACTAGGAGTGTTTTGTGTAATTTTGAGTATTTATGGGCTTAATGTGAAATTATTATGGAATTATGATTTAATTAATAAGTTTTATAAACTTAAGGGACTAAATGTGTAAATTCTGAAACTTAAGGGGCTGAATGGTACTATATATGTAATCTGATGTAATATTCTGAAATTTGGTAAAATAATGTGCTTGTTTGGTAAATATGGAATTCTCTTGGACTTAATTGTAAATTATATTGTTATAAGGGTTTAAATTGTAAAACTTGGTAAACTTGAGGGTGTGAAGTGTAATATTGGCTTATTTGACTTTCTTGACTTAAGTTGATGAATTATATGAGTATGTGATCATATGTGACTCCATAACTTGTGAAATTGACGTTTTAACCCTAAAACATGTTCGGTGATTCCATGAAACCCTAATTTCACAAAACCCTTCCAAAACGGGATTCTTGATGCTTATGAACATGAGATCTGGATAATATGATAATACCAACCTATAAGAATATGTTAACATTCGGAAAACATGCCCAATAGGGAAATCTGCTAATTATGGAAACCTGTTTTGGAAACCTGCGATTTATGGAAACTTGTTATTTATGGAAATTTGCTAAATAAGGAAAAGTTGCTAATTATGGAAGGTTACTAAATATGGAAAGTTACTAAAAATAGAAAGTTACCTAAAATGGAAAGCTGCTAAAGATGAGAAGTTCTGAAAATGTAAAGATAAAAAAAGGGGCAACTTATATAATTTGAACTCTTCTTGATTCGTTATCCACTTTCTTCTAGGTTCGGTGAAACGAGAGTGATCTTCTCCTTTTGTTATTTTGGTCTTGTTTGAGTCGGCGAAGGTACAGATATTCCGTACTCTTTCAGTAAGAGTACAACTACTTCACTCTCTTGACTCTCTCTCTCTCTCTCTTTATTATTGATTGATTGATCCTTTTGATATTGATCCGACTCTTTGCTATTGATCATTTACTATTGACCCTTTGGTATTGATCCTTTTCTATCGACCATTTGGTATGGATCCTTTGCTATTGGCCCTTTTGATATTGATCCTTAATATTGATCCTTGATATTGAAACGTGAATATTGACCATTTGATATGAGACCCTTATGATCCGTTCGATAACCTTTTATAACCACACCCTTTGAACCTTGTGAGACCTTGGGTACTCTTTCGGGATAATGTAACGGAAAGTAAAACTCTTGTGAGACCTTGAATGTTCTTTTGGATATTATGATGGGAAGTAAAATTTCTTTTCTAAATTACGATATGAAAACATTTAAAGGAGAAACTATTTTATAACGACACTTTTCATATGATTTAAGACCACTTATCTACGGGATTGTTATAAATTCATAAAGACACTTTTGAAGAACATCTTATGCAAACCTTTATAAAGACCGTTTTATAAATGTCATCCTTTGGAAAATCTCTTTTAAATGAACCATTTTATAAACCCTTAAATGGGATTGTACTACGAACCTTTTTATAAGTGATGTGAACCTACTAAATTGAACTTTTGTTTTAAACTCTCATTATGACCCTTTTGATCATGAACTATGGGACGTTGGGACTCGGATTAATGAACCCTATGGATTGGAACCTTGGCTTTGACCTCTCACTTTTTGACCCTTTAATATTAACTCTTGATGACCCTTTGATCTTGACACTTGATCTTGAACCTTTGATACTGAACCTTTGATATTTGAACCTTTGACCATTGAACCTTTGATTGTGAATTGACACTTAAACCTTTGATATTGAACCTTGGCTACATTACCCTTCAGTATTTACCCAGGTATTATGTGTTACTTGTTGTGGAGTAGCCACAACCATAGCATTGATGCACCAATGTTATGTACTCTAGCGGGGCTGGAGAGATGTCCCCCGCCGTCCCTGATTATTGTTATCGACTGCTGCTATGATTATTATTATTATTATTGTTATTGGCCAGCAGGGGCGTATGGATGCATCCTAGTTTTGTGTGATATGTGTGTGGGCTTTTGCCATTATGATGATATGGACTGGATATACTACATGTGTGTGGTGATTGGGCATGCGTGCATGCGGTCCCTTCACATTTGGGAGCTGATCACTCCATTGGGCTACTATATGTGTGTGGATATTGTGTGTGGCCTGGGGGTTAAATACTGAATCCTTTGACATTAACTTTGATGATTTTGACACTTATTCTTGATGACCTTTTGGTACTTAACTTGATAACTCTTCGTACTCAACTTTGATAATCTTTCTATACTTGACTTGAAAATCTTTTGACATACCTTGACACCACTTGTAAAACTCTCTTGTACTTTCTCGATTATGGTATTATCTTGTTGTGCTTGTTTACTTTCATATCTGTTCACTGAGCTTTTAAGCTCAGCCGCATTTCTTTTCTCATGCGGCAGGTTTAGTAGGAAGCTGGGTTATGGACGAAGGCTTTGCTTTTGGGCTTAGAAGACTTCACCTTGTAGCATTGGACTGGACTTAGAAGTGACTAGATATTATGAGATTGGGCTTAGTCTGAGTTGGGCTTTGTTTTGTATTTTAGCCTTTGTTTTTGTTTTAGTTTTGTTGTAACCTTGTATCCTTTGCTTATTGTATGAATCTCCGTTTCACTTGTGTTCTGATTTGACTCCATTATGAACACTTTAGCCCTTCTCGGGTTGGGGTGTTACAAATGGTATCAGAGCCAGGTTTGGATCGGCGGATGCAACATCCGTAGAGCTTAGGCTATGACCTGTGAGTTTGGACCATTAGGCTTCCCCTGTAGGAACATAGGAAACCACTTTGAGAACTTGCTTTAGGAATTCCCTATATGAACTTGAGTTTTGACCCGTAGGAATGGGTAGACTTTAAGATCTTGCTTTGCTTCCGCACTACTCTGATTCGTGCCTTACGTTTAGTTATGCCTTTTTGGGATCCTTCTTTTGGAGTTAGAGATTTTCACCACCTAAGTCTACCACCTATGCTTTGAAGGCATTTAAGATTGCATGATTATGCATAACATTATTTTGGTTTTATCCTCGATCCCTGATCTATGTGTTAGTCGTTTGTGATATCTCCTTGGGCATTTTGAGAATCTTCATGGTGATGACGTATTTGGAACACTCTCTGTTCGTATCTTGCTTTTGGTAAATCCTCGGTAAGCTTTCTAACGTTATTTGATTTTGCTTTACTCATCCTTCCATTCCTGTGAAGTCGAGTGGTGTTTAACCACGAGTATAAGAGAAATTCTATTCACTATGATCAATTAAGGTCTTCCAAGTTGACATGTCTCTCCTTGGAAAGTCAACCACGATTTGATTCTGATATAAGTTTGATTGTTTAAGCATTTGAGATGCTGGCAATTGTTCCGCTATACCTCACCTTTGGTGTTTTAAATTATTTTGAAAATCCTTTACGATGATTCCCGATCGTTAAAATTTTTGTTATCATCTTTGCTCTGGAGACTCGTACATTACTTTTGCGGTCATGAAATTCTTTTGCACCTGTTTTGTCCACCAAGAGTTGAACGTTTTAATATGAATCATGTTTTGACACCCTGAAATTTCGAATATGACTCTTGTTGAACCACCAAGTTCTTATTTTCCCACCGGAGGATGGAGTTATGTAGAACCTGAAGATGACAGACAACGATAACCACACTGAAGAGTTGAAGACATTCCTCGCAAGACGGAAGAGTAGACGACCAGAACGTAGGAACCAAGTCAAAACGGCGAACCTGGAGCTGATGAAGAACATACAGTCTCACTTCCCTATCCATCTTGGTTGTACTAAGATGTATCGAGAGTGGAAGCAGACTGGATGACGGGGAGATTGAAGATCATTCCAAGAAGAAGCTGCAGAAGGCTTGAGGAAACCAAACTCAAGTTAACAATTCCATTTCACCCTCAGACTGGAAGATGGACGAAGACTGACTACTTGGACATAAGAAGATTTTGATGGGACAATTTCTTGAAACGAACCGTGTGATGAAAGAATTGAAGCCTTAGCGACATGTTTCTCTTTGATGATGATTGTTTGATTTTGTTACGTCTTTTCGAGTTTCGTTTGTTTTGACGACATTGTCTTGTATTGATCTTTGAATAGGACTAACCCAGGAGTTAGTTGGACCGCTAGGTGGATTGTAGATTGTTTCACTGATTGAGACAGAGTATGATCATCATGGGGGCATATTTATATGACGCAAGTATTATGACGCCTGGCCAACGTGATAATACTTACATCATATAACGTGCACTTGTTGTGTTCATAGGATGTCTTGAGAAGTGCCTTAGTGGAGACTTAGATTCTGTTTCGGTTGCGACGATCTGCGAATAGTGAGACCTTAGGATTCTTTTGATCTGTACGTTTGATCTGCCTTGTCGCCGCATGTTTTGATACGTTTTGATACCCGTCACGCGATGGTTCGACTTCGATATATTGATTTAACCCTAAGTTCATTGAAGAGCTTCCTGTCATTTAATGTTATTGGTCAACTCATATGAATTTGATTCTAGCCGCATCTATACCTTGCTATTTATACGCTTCTCACGATCGATGAATTCGTTTCATGATGACCTATTATGAAGTTTTGGATTAAGGGAATCAAGATCTGTCTGTTTACGAAAACACTCTTGGAAGTTTGTTTTGAAAACGAAACTACTTGGGAATCTGAAGAGTTAGACTTATATGTCGCCCTCATTGTGCAATCTTCCGACACATTCTCATTTGATTAGTTCGATTCCTGGTACGCTAATGGAATACTCACCGATCTTACATCATCCTTTGGATATCTTTAAAGGATACGATTGTCATTCGTTACTTTCAATATGTGATTCTTTCGATTTAAATTCTGTGTGATGTGCCTTCTATGGGGAAACCGAAACCACCTTTGAATCGATAAGATCAAGTCTTGGGTGATCACTCTGTTTATTGAAATCCTTTAAGTCTGAATTTGTGCGAATTAAACTACTCCCCTCTCTGTTCGTAGTTTGGTGTACATTGTACGTTTCCGTTTCGTTCTCTTTTCTACTCTTTTCAATTTCGCGGACTAAATTTATTTTTAGAGGGGAAGAAGTTGTAATACCTAAAATTTTCATCTTGAGAAAATTACCAAAATACCCTTGGATTTTAAAAATTTAATAAAACTATATAAATTAAAATAATAACTATATAAATTAAATAAAAACTATATAGATCACCAAATAAATTGTAAATTTTTACAAGAGCCCAAATTTTGATCCAAGATAATTATTTAAGTTCAAAAAAATTCAAAAAGCCCAAAACATTTAAATATACACGCCTATTTTATTTCCTAGCCAAATAATTATTATTTTGTACAAAATATAAAGGAAAATGGGATAAGCTCAACTTAATTTTGGAAGCCATCAATTTATGATTTGATTTACCTATAATCTCGGTCCTTAATTGTCCCTATCTCTGATTTTAAAACGCACCACAAATTCCTTTCCATTCTAATTCTTTTATACCGATTTAATAAAATAAACAAAACCCTAAACTCTCCTAATTCATACGACCTACACACAAATTTTCTGGAGGTGTTGAAAAATTTCCGTGGCTTTTACAAGGTTAGAACAACCTTAGAAAAATAGTGGTTCGAGTTTTGGAGGCCTAGAATTCGTTTTTTCGAATTTTTCTTATTTTACAAGGTAAAATCCTATTCAATTCATACAACCATCCATAATTTTTTTTTTTCATTTTTCCTGAGTTCCTCACATCCTATATGGTCTGTGAAAAAAAATTGTTACAAGGTCGTGGGATGGTTTGTGTGCTCGTGGGGAATTTCTTACTTTTGTGGTGCTCGCTAAAAGGAACAAAATTCACAAAGCTTGTTATTCACGTCCATAATTCATTCTGGTATTTTTCCTATGTTTCCTATATCATATGAGACCCAAATAAATTAATAAACACGAATCATGAATGCTCCATGAATCTTTTGTAAATAAAACCCTAAAAATGTGTATAAACCCTAAATATATCGAATTGAATTTTCTGGGCATGAACTATAATTTTTGTGGACTCTACATAATGCATATGAACTTATAAAAATACTGGAAATAATTGTGGAAGCTTGAAACGTGATTTGTAGAATTATTTTATATCATTAATATTAAAATAGAAATAAAAAAATGTTAAATCGAATTGGACATAGATGAATTTTGTGTTGAGATATTGTATTTTTCTATTCTTCTATGATGTTTATGCAATCTATGAAAATTGTTGTTTGAATTATTTGATGGCCTAAAGTGATTTTATGAATTATTGTTTAAATCGATTAAATAGAAAAAGAAATAAATAAAAAGAAAACTAAACCGTGAGCCTTAGGGTTAGGGTTTGGAACATGTTTTGGAATCATTAATTGATGTTTAAGGTTGTTATTAATAAT
>LBNU01031411.1:4714-21956 GCA_014162995.1 Artemisia annua | reverse complement strand
ACTATTTGTTGTAATTACTTTTATATTAGTGTTAAATGACCCCTAACTCATATTTTGATTGGAATAAAAGCCTATTTGCTTGAGGACAAGCAAATATCAAGTGTAAGGGTATTTGATGAGGTGAAAAGTGTGCCCATTTTAGGGTGTCATTTAAGCCCTAATTCGTGATAATATGATCAAATATTGCCTTAAATCGTTCGTTTTGTCATATTAGGTACTTTTGAGAAGAATTCTGGAAACCACATCATTTTGGACGTTTTGGAGCATAAAGTGAAGAAAACGACAAAGACTCAAAAGAATGCTGGAAATCCATCCTGACGGCGTCAGAGTCACAACGTGATGCCGTCAGCCAACCAAGACAAAGGAGTGGATTCTGACTATACGTGTCGCCCTAAGAAGAAAATGTGAAAATAACACCTGACGGCGTCAGGTGTTATGGATCCTAGGCCGTCAGGTGTTAAGTTAAAGAGAGACGGCCCATCTCAGTTTTGTACGTGACGGCGTCAGAGATGGATCTAGGTGATCCGAGAACCCTAATGGCGGCGAACTGACGGCGTCAGAGCCTATAACCTGACGACGTCAGAATGTATTTTCTATATATACTTTTCTTTTTTCATTCATTAGTGTGCAACTTTTTGGGAACAAACCCTAGACGATTTTATCAGCTTTTTCAAGGGTTTTTGACCCTTGATTCTTCCATGTTCAATTAAAGATAAGTCTCCTTTCAAATTAATCAATATGTCTATGTGTTGGTTAATTATATCATTTGCTTGTCTTTCAATTAACATGCTAGGCTGGATTTATCTTGTGTTTGCTTAAATCTAATGAAACCTAACCATTGATTATTGGTTGTTGGTGTGTTATTAATTGTAATTGATGATTGTTCATTGATGTTAGGCTTAAGAAAACTGGCTAACCTCCTATACGGTAACTTGCTTGAACGTCTTAAGAAAAATGAACCAATGCGTACTAGGTTATTATGGTTTTATTTAATGCATGAGCGAATTCTAATGATCCCATGTTAGGAGCTTCTTAGCCGGCTCGACATAGGAGTGAAGTAGGAGCTTATAGCGTTGGGGAAGTACGTACGCCACCCCACGAATGGTATTAAGGAATACACCTGTCATCCACGCAATTAATACACACTAACCAACCGGTAAAAGATAGTTAGGGAGTAAGGAAATCTAAGTAAACACACTTGTCTCCATATAAGTTTCACAACCTTTAATTTTCTTGTTATTTTATTTTATTTGCAATAGTAGTTTTTGGGTTAGTTGGCTAGCAACTAATTCCGCCCACTCCTTCAAACCCGGGATTTTACTTGCTTTCATAAAATATAAAAAATACAAAAATAATCTTCCCTCACCCTTAGACCTATTAGAGTAGTTTTTATACCTAACGAACACTATTCCCTGTGGAGAACGATCAATCCCCCGTACTTACCACTACACTATACTACATCGATCATGTACACTGCCTGGTGGGGTCGTAAGCCTCTTGAGATCCCTCGAGAGGTAAAACTGTTGTAAGGTTACAAAACCACGCATCACATATGTTGACTTAAACAATGCACAACATAACTAATATCAGACATGGTATTAGTCAAATATATCAATTTACCCACTAGTTCTGATAGTTAGAAATATTTTTCAAATATTTATCTTTATCAGTTTCAAAACAACTCAAGATTGTATTTTTAGGCAAAGGAGTAACAACATGTTTAGCTGCAAGCAACCCATATTCACATAACAACTCCAAACAATATTTCCTTTGAGACATACAAACCCCTTTACTATTTCTCAACACTTCAATGCCAAGAAAATACTTCAACTCACCACAGTCCTTTATCATAAACTTGGCACTCAAAACAATTTTGAAACTACTAATCTCATATTCATCATTTCCAGTGATAAACAATATCATCCACATAAACAAGCAAAGCAAAAAAAACAGAGCCTTTTTGTTTATCATATAAAGAATAATCAAACTTGCTTTGAACAAAGCCATGCTCAACCAAGGCAGTGGCATGTCTGGCATTCCACTGTCTTGGGGCTTACTTAAGACCATAGAGAGACTTATTAAGTTTGCAAACTTTAGACTTATCACCATTGTTAAACCCTTGAGGCAAAACCATATAAACATCTTCAACCAAATCACCACACAGAAAAGAATTATTAGCATCCAACTGGTATAAAGGCCAATTCATATTAACAGCAATATTAATTAACATCTGACAGTAACCATTTTGATAACAGGACTGAAAGTTTCATCATAATCAAAACCTTCTCTTTGATTAAACCCTTTAGCAACAAGCCTAGCTTCATATCTATCAATATCATCAAAAGCTTTATACTTAATTTTCGAAATCCATTTATAACCTATAGGCTGTATATTAGTAGGTAACTCACATTCTGTCCAAGTATTGTTTCTATTTAAAGCTTCAACTTATTCATGGCATCAACCCAGTTAGGATCCTTAACAGCCTCTTCATAACTAGTAGGTTCAACAGATTGATTCAACATAGTAGCAAAACACAGATTACTCTTATTCAACCCAGAATAAGTCAAATACTTTTCCATACCATATCTCGCTCTAGCATGCATCACATAATCATTAAATCTAACAGGAGTTTTATTTCCTAACTGATTTTCTTAATACATTATCAAATGGGAAAGACCATGTTTCATTTTATGCACCAACTCATAATGACACTTACCATTTAACACAGATGATGGCAACCTGTTTATAAGATACACAGTAGTCAGAATGCAATAAGACCAAAAAGACAATGGAATTCCCCCGAAACATAAGACTCCTAGCTACATTGAGTAGGTGTCAATGTTTCCTCTCAGCAATCCCATTTTGCTAAGGAGAATGGACACATGTATTTTGATGTATCATCCCTAATTCAAAAAACATTTTAGTCATTTTGTTATTAACAAACTCAGTTCCATTATCAGATCTTACAACCTTAAGTTTCACAGTAAATTGCGTATGCACAAGTTTTATAAAAGAGACAAAAACATCAACAACTTTATCTTTGGTTTTAACAAGATAAACCTATAAAACCCTAGAAAAATTATCAACACTGGTCAGAAAATATTTATAACCTTCTTTGCTTGGAACTCTATAAGGGCCTCATAAGTCCAAGTGAACAAGTTCACCTATCTCTTTTGACTTATGGTCAGACAAAGGGAAAAGTTCCCTTGTCTGCTTAGCTCTATGACAGACTTCACAGAAAGGCATAGAGATATTTTGGATAAGTCAAGATCAGACTGAAGCACATATAAGAATTGATCAGCAGGGTGACCAAGCCTGTTGTGCCAAACCAATTTAGATACATGATAAGACATAACCATATTGCACTTACCAACACAACAATAAGACTGCGAATCAAACAGATAAAGACCACCAGATTCACTAACAGTCCCCCAGAATTTTATCTCTTTTCAAGTCCTGAATATAACATTTATCCTCATCAAATCCAACAAACATTTTACTATCCCTTATAAGTTTATTGACAGACAATAGACTAACACAATAACCAGGAACCACTAACACATCATATAAGACAATATTATTAGTTAATTTTAAGTTTCCAACATGACTAATATTTGCAAGAGTACCATTAGGATGTCCAACAGTATTATTAAGACTTGTTATATCAGTGACATTAAGTATTCCAACAGTAGAAACAGTCATGTGCCGATTGGCACTAGAATCAATAATCAAACCTAAACTTATAGTTTTGACTAATAATTTTGAGTTAGCACAATAACATTGAGAAAAGATATTGCCATTAAAAAATGAAGCCCTACCTGCCATATTGACATGAATAATTCCAAAATGAGTGTCATTGATCAAACTTAACAACTTTTTCATCTACTCAGAAGTAAAACTAGAAGAACAAGAAGATGCACTAGCCGATGATTGTTTATCATTTGGTTTTATATCAACATTAGCATTATAAGTTTGCTTGAAAACACCCTGCTTAGCAGGATAATTGTTTTTAACAAATTCATATGGAAAACCAATTAACTCATAACACCTTTCAATAGTATGTCCAATCTTTCCACAATTTTTATTGTGTAGAATAGGATTAGGATCTCTATTAGCATTATTAGAACCTAAACATCTAGTGTTACTGTTATTATTATTAAAACCCTTCTATTATTGTTAAATGTTTTAACAGTAAAAAAAGTGTCATTCATTTTAGACTCAGAAACACTAGAAGACTCAGGAATCCTTGTGTGGGACTCTTCTCTAGAAACAGTATCATAAGCATCTTTGACTTCAGGAGGATGATCCCTGGCCAAAAGAGTTGTTCTCACAGGCTGATAACAGTCATCAAGACCCATGAGAAACTGCATCAGCTTCATAAGCTGTTGATGCATACTTAACTCTTTACTAGCATCACAAGAACATTTGACCTCACAAGTACACTTAGGAAATTTAGTTAAAGCATCAAATTCTCTCCACATAGAGTTAAGCTTATGATAATATTCAACAACAGAGTTTCCGATAACTCTTTCCACACAGATGCAAGATTCTCAGAATAAACTAAACCCATATAAACATCTTGAGAAAAATAATTCATGATCCAAGTTAACACTAGCATTACACATATCTGTTGATATAAGTAATGACTAAAAACGTTATTAATATTTTTCAATGTCTCTATGTTTTGATAATCACAAAATATAAACTCGTTAAACTAAAGATTATAACGTAAACAAGTATTTAGTTGTATATATTCATTTCAAGAACTTAAACACTTAAGGTATGAATAAACAAAGTGTTTAATGAACTATATGATCAAAGGAATATTTTCTTAATCATTAGATTTTTTATAAAATGTCACAAACATTTTATATCTTTTGCAAAATCATTTTGGAATTAAAAGAATATGTTTAAATCATTATAAATATTGGAATTCAAATTTTTAACCAAAAATGGCAAAAATGGTCCAGAAAAACCTTCCCCACAAAAGGACATAATTGTCCAACGTTCTAAAGGGGGCGACCCCCTTAATTCACTAGGCGGCCCCCTTAATTTTAAGGTGACCGACCATGCTCCAGAACAGTGTTTTTGTCCCCTATAAATACTGGACTATTCCTGATTATTTTCTCACCTTTTGCACTCTAAACTTTCTGAAATAAATCTCCAAAATCCTTTGATCATATATACATAAATCTTTGTTTCAAAGTGATCCAAGCCTCAACCTTTCAAGTGCAAGAGAAGAATACTTCAATCTATCAAGACAAGAAGTATTACAACTTGTTGTGACCTCCACATCCAAGTTGTTAGAGCATCATCCAATATATCTATTTCTTTGTGTATTAGTTGTGAATATTTGATAGAAGATAGATTAGCAAGGCACGTAGATAGAGAAATTGTGAAGTAAGATAGGTGTGAAGATAGATAGATGTGAAGAAGAAATAGTGTAAATCAAGTAGATAGGTGTGAAGAAGTTGTGTAGAAGGTGTGAATAAGGTGTGACGAAGTTGTGGTGTGAAAATTGGTGTGTAAGGTTTTCTCCGCCATAAGGGAGCTTGTTGACATAGTGAAGAAAACTCTCGAGTTAGATGCTTGGGAAGTGGAATAGGGCAAGGAAGGTGTCCTTGTAGCCGAACCACTATAAATCTCTTGTCTAGCGGTTCGATCTTTCCATCTCTTACTTATTTCTTTACTTACATTATAATTGTTTATATTGTGCAAGACTTGAATTAACATAATATTGAATCTACAATTTTTAAAGTAAACAAAACATATAAACAAAGTTTTTCATAACAAACTAAAAAGACGTAAAACTATTCAACCCCCCCCCCTTCTAGTTTTCCACAATTGGTATCAGGAGCCACGTCAAGCGAGATTTTTAATATATATATATTGTATTTTAAAACTTGCAACGATCTACGGAATCTGAAAAATATTTAGAAGGATAATCTATGCAAAGACCACCACTATTTGAAAGTGATGGATTTTTATATTGGAAAAATAGATTTGAAACTTATGTGAAATCTAAAGATCTTGATCTTTGGCATGTTATTATCTTTGGTGATTTTCCTCCTACTCAACATAATCCGGAAACTAAAATGGATGAAATTGTACCTTTTGAAAAACAAAATGATGATTTGAAAAAGAAACTAGCAAAAAATAATGAAGCTAAAATGGTAATTTATAATGCGTTACCGCGCAAAGAATATGAAAGAATTTTTATGTGTAAAACCGCCAAAGAAATCTGGGATTCACTACTAATTACTCACCAAGGTAATAGTCAAGTCAAAGACAATAACATAGATTTTCTTGTACAACAATATGAACAATTTATGATTCTGGAAGAAGAATCAATAGATAGTGCTTTTGCTAAATTTAACACTATTTGTTAGGAATACGATTTTGGTTTAAGAAAGATTCAGTCACCCAAGAGAAAGATTCGGTCACCCTCGACATGATTTAGCATTGCTTAGCTCGTAGTTGTTATATTAGTTAGTTAAACGTAGTTTAGATGTAGATTAGTTCGCGGAAGAAGGACGGGTCTTTACCCACTGTATACCTGATCCGCAGCCCAAGTGGCACGCCCCAAGTGGCAAAACTCGTTGTATATAAACCCCTCTCCATCCTTGGAGAGGGTAAGCCTTCTCATAATCTCATTTTTCTTTTTTTGGTTTTCTCTAAGGCTTCACTTCTTTCTCTCTCTACTTTCTCTCTCTAAATCTCTTTCTTTCTTTCTTGCTTGGAACGAACCAAAACCACACGAGTATTCTTGTTTGTGATGTTATCTAGTATCCTACAACTGGTATCAAGAGCCAAGGTTACATCCTAGGGATCTTAGAACTTGTGGTTTATGGTTTGTTTTGGTTTCTACTTGTTTAGGGTGGTTTTCAATCATTTTGGTGCTTGTTCGTGGTGTTTCTTGTGATCTTTCTTGTACTTCTAGGATTAGAAAGGTTAGATTCATCTAGTTTATCAGTTGGTTGGACTAAATCTAACGTTTGGGGCTTGTACGAGTTGGTTTGGAGCTTGTTTCTTGGCAGCGGTTTGCTCCTCGTTAAAAGCTTCTTAGCAGCGGTTAACTTGGGGTTTCAGCGGTTAGTAGTAGCGGTTAAGTACAAGTAGTGGAGCGAGCATTACGCTGTACTTTGTACTATTTCAGCGGTTTGTTTTTCAGCGGATAGTTTGGGAGTTTAGTGGTTAGTAATAGCGGTTAAGTACAAGTAGTGGAGCGACCATTACGCTGTACTTGGTACTGTATTAGCGGTTTCTTTCCAGCGGTTAACTTATCAGCGGTTAAGTCAGAAGGGGTTACTTTGCAAGCGGTTACTCTGTCCAGCGGTTACTTTAAGTCAGCGGTTACTTCTTCAGTGGTTAAGCTACAACGGTTATTGTATCAGCAGTTACTGTAACAGCGGTTAGTTTGTTCAGCGGTTTGGTCATTTTAGCGGTTTCCTAGTTGACTTTAGTAAAATCCCGGGAAAGAATCTATTTCTCGGTTTAAGTCACTTGTGTTGTAAAATCCCGTCTAAAAATCTTTTATCATGACTACTGTAACATCTATTGATGATATTCAAGTTGCTGGGTCTGACACTCGACTCCCCATGCTAGACAGAACTGATTATGAGTCTTGGTCACAAAGAATCCATTTGTATTGTCAAGGGAAAGAAAATGGGGAGAACATTCTGAAATCAATTGATGAAGGTCCGTTTCAAATGGGCACTACTAGAGATGTTATCACCGCTAATGAAGATGGCTCAGTCACCTTTGGAATTGATAGACCACGTACTTACAATGATCTGAATGAAACGGAAAAGAAACGTTATGATGCTGACATCAAGGCTTCAAACATTGTAGTACAAGGACTTCCTAAGGACATCTACAACTGATCAACTTTAACACTGAGGCCAAGGCAGTTTGGGATAATGTCACAACATTGCTTGCTGGGTCAGAACTTACAAAGGAAGATCGTGAGTCTCAATTGTACGATGAATTCGAGCACTTTAAGATGAACCCAAGTGAAAGCATCAATGATTATTATGTCAAATTTCACAAGCTCGTGAATGAAATGAGAATGATCAGAATGACAATGCCCAACATCCAACTCAACTCAAAGTTTGTCAACAACATGTCTCCAGAATGGGATCGGTTTGTCACGGCTGTGAAGCTTAACAAAGGACTAAGAAACACCAACTATGAACAGCTTTATGCCTATCTCCAACAACATAAGAAACATGCGTTGTATGATCGACAGCTAAGAGAGAAATTTCACCCATCACATGACTCTCTTGCTCTAATCTCCAGTGCTCATGGACTTCAACAATTCACAGCTGACTTGGTCAATCAACCAACCACAACTCAAGCAACGCAGAATCAGTCCTCTCTTGGTCAAACTCCCATGCAATCAGCAAATGTTATGACTAATCAACAAGCATCTGGGAATGCTTATATGGACAAGAGAATTGACAACCTTTCCAATCAAGTCTCAATGCTTGTTCAACATATCATAAGCACTCTTCCTCAAACCAACAATCAACTCAGAACCTCATCTAATCCACGTAATCTTGCTGTTGTGGAAGATGGGCGTATTGTGGTTCAAGGTAGACAAAATGTCCGAGGAAATGTTCAGAACAGAATGGGAAATGGTAATCAAGGACTAGGAAGGCAAATCAAGTGCTACAACTGTGGTGGGCTAGGTCATATTGCTAGAAATTGCACTGAACCAAAGCGTCCTCAGAACTCCGACTACTTCAAAGACAAGATGCTATTGATGCAAGCTCAAGAAAATGGAGTTAAATTGGATGAGGAACAGCTGCTCTTTCTTGCTGGTGATGAGGGAAACACGTTTGATGCTGATGTGGATGATCAACCTGTTCAGGATCTTGCTTTGAATGACCCAAACATCTTCCAAGCTGAAGATTGTGATGCATTTGATTCTGATGTTGATGATGAACCCACTACTCCGACCATCTTTATGGCTAAGCTTACATCTGCAGTCGCATCGGCAAATCAGTCAGGACCCTCAAAATCGTCCATCATATCAGAGGTACTCAAAATATATGACACATATGAAACAAGTGTCATACCAACGATACTTGATGAGGTGCATCAAACTAGTATTGTCACTTCAGATGATGTTGGTTTGAAAAATATTAATATTTCCTCTAAACAACAACATATGGATAACAATAATGAGTCTGATGGACCGAGTAGAGCATCTAAGGACACACTTGTTGACAATGTGGTGCACCATCAAAAGAATCATAACGAAGTAAATCACACCGACAATTTTGATTCAAATTCTACTAATATGGGTAATAGCAATCTTGTCCCATATGAGCAATACTTGAAACAAAGTGTCGAGACCGCTTTACCCAGTGATGACTCTTCCGTTAATATTGATACTTGTGAATATGATGAATATACTGCTGTTATTCCTGATGNTGTCGAGACTGCTTTACCCAGTGATGACTCTTCCGTTAATATTGATACTTGTGATTATGATGAATATACTGCTGTTATTCCTGATGATACCTTAACCACTAGGATTAATATTCTCAAAGATCAGGTGAATATGTATCAACAACGTGTAAAATTTGAGTTAACTGAACGTGAACAGAAAATGGATTTGCAAATGTGTGCATATATTACCGAAAGGAATTTAAAGGAAGAAAAGTTAAGAGTAGAATTAAAATCTTTGCAAAATCAAATCGATCAAACTGTTAAACAAAAACAGGAGATCCAAAATAGTGTAAACACACTAAAATTAGATTTTCAAAGAAAGGAAGCTACACTCCTAAACGATTTTTCTAATTTAAAGGCCTTAAAGAATAAACTTGAAAACAAATTGTACACACAAGGCCAAACCATTCAAACTGCTCAAATGATACAAAAGCACATTAAACTTCGTGATAAGCATAGTGATAAGGATACAGGAATGCCTAAAACTAATTATCTTAGGAGCGTTAGTGCCTCGCAACCTGCCTTATATGACTTCAATGTGATGTTTAAACCTAATCATGATCCCCCTAATGTGCGTGATACTGAAGAGATTGTTGCATGTGAAACTGAAAATAGGAAGAGACTTGAGGATAAAATGAAGGATCCCACGTGCATAAAAAATAATGTTAATATCAAGCCCCATAACTACTATGAGCAGAACCTCTTTACGGTCTTTGCACCTCAGACTAGGTTAACTCCTGAACAGATTTTCTGGGCCTTAGATATTGAAAAAATGAATGTTGAACGTCTTTTGGCTACCCCTCCCCTTAAGTTTGNCCTTAAAGAATAAACTTGAAAACAAATTGTACACACAAGGCCAAACCATTCAAACTGCTCAAATGATACAAAAGCACATTAAACTTCGTGATAAGCATAGTGATAAGGATACAGGAATGCCTAAAACTAATTATCTTAGGAGCGTTAGTGCCTCGCAACCTGCCTTATATGACTTCAATGTGATGTTTAAACCTAATCATGATCCCCCTAATGTGCGTGATACTAAAGAGATTGATGCATGTGAAACTGAAAATAGGAAGAGACTTGAGGTTAAAATGAAGGATCCTACGTGCATAAAAAATAATGTTAATATCAAGCCCCATAACTACTATGAGCAGAACCTTTTGACGGTCTTTGCACCTCAGACTAGGTTAACTCCTGAACAGATTTTCTGGGCCTTAGATGTTGAAAAAATGAATGTTGAACGTCTTTTGGCTACCCCTCCCCTTAAGTTTGCTAAACCAACGGTGTATCCTCCCAATACACCCATGAACCTAGTTCAGATTGCGCTTCCCACTAAATGTAAAACTTTTATTAGCATGTATGTTCTGTATCAAATGTTTGCGGATTTTGACAAAACATGTATAAAGAGAATTACTCCAACGGGAATTACTGAAGGAGAAAGGGGTTTTGAAGTTACAAAAGAATGTTATCTCACAGAAGTCATTCCATTTTTTAAACAAGTGATGCGTAGGGATTGCTTACGCACTTTGTTTTACCTCTCAAGGGATCTCAAGAGGCTTACAATCCCCACCAGGCAGTGTACCTGACCGATGTAGTATAGTGTAGTGGCAAGTACCGGGGGATTGANATCATAATTTGCTACATGTTTTAGATGTTTATTTATATACGAAAGTTGAGAAATTTGATATATTCATATAAAGTGGTCTTATTAAATGTATATGTAGTGACGTGAATATATTTTGAACCGTTAGAATAATGATAAACGTTACACGGTAAGAGCAAACAAGGTCGGGTTTGCCACATTAAAAGAGAGATATTGAAAGAGCAAACAAGGTGGGGTTTGCCATATGAAAAAGAGAAAATAATGTAAGAGCAAACAAGGTCGGGTTTGCCATATAAAAAGAGAAAATAATGTAAGAGCAAACAAGGTCGGGTTTGCCATGAAAAAGTTGGTTACTATATTAGTAAAGAATGTTTTTGAAATATGAATAGTTGGAATATTTAGTATCGTGATATAAGTTGAATCGTTGGTTTATAATAAATTGTTAGTATTTGCTTAAAATAAGAATATGTTGTAACGGAAAAGCACTTATATGATATTTGAACAAATTCATGATCGTTTTACAAGTTTCATATTATTGGAAAAATATTTGATATTATATGAATTGTTTTGTATGTGAAAACCATGAATTCTCACTAGGCCTTTGGCTGACCCAAAACTCTTTTAAAATTTTTGCAACCCAGATAAGCCGCTTTAGGAATCAGGGGATTTATTGAGATCGAGTAAGAGTTGACGCTTTCGCTGATATAAGGTAAATAAGAGGGTTTTAATGCTCCGAAAAGGCGGGGTGTTACAGTTGGTTTCAGAGCCATAGGTTTAAGTGAATTAGGTTTTAGGAACCTAGTCTTAAAACCAGAATGAGTATTTTAGTTTCAGAAACAATGAATATTTAATGCCTTCTAGGCTCATTAAAGATAAAGAGTAATAGTTCTATTTTGACATGAATTAGATGCCTTTTTATAGATATATACAAAAAAATTGAAATGTTGTCTTAATATATATCTAGTAATAGTTAGATAACTTGGCCTCTTAGATATCTTATCGACTTCAACTAATATGAGACAGAGAAATGGAAGGAAAAGGTGGTGGTGGTTCCAAGCAAAATCTAGGAAAGAACCAAGATGTGCCTGTTACCAAAGGGGAACTAAGTAAAGAGATCGTAAGGATTATGTCAGAACACATGCCCACTATCCTTGCTCAAAGTCAAGAAAACTTTAGGAAGGCAGAAGAAGCTAGGAAAGCTGCAGAAGAGGCTGAGAAAAAGAAAAAGGCAAATGAAGATGCTGAGAAGAGGAGAAAAGCAATGGAAGATAAGAGAGCTGCAGAGGAGCAAGAAAGAAAAAGAAAGGCTGAACAAGATAGGAAAAATGCAGAAGATGCTGAAAGACTAAGAAATGAAGAATCTGAAAGAAGGAGAAATGAAGAACCTCAGAGAGACGGATGTAGCTACAAGTCTTTCTTAAATTGCAAACCGAATGAATTTCATGGAGAGAGCGACCCTGTGATTGTAACCAACTGGTTAAAGGATATAGAGGACATCTTTGAAATTAGTGAATGCTCTCCTAGAAAAAGGGTGAATTATGCATCCCATTTGCTTAAAGGAGAAGCGCGACATTGGTGGAATATGATCAAGATCGCTCGTGGAAATGAAGTTGTGAGTGCTATGACATGGGAGCAATTCGAAGAGTTGGTTATGGAAAATTACTGTCCCCAGGGATTGATGGATAAGCTTGAGGAGGAATTCTTGAAACTGCAACAGAATGACATGACAGTCCCAAAATACACCGCAAAGTTTAATGAAAAGGCAAGATTTGCGAAATACCAGGTAGCGACTGAGGAAAGAAGAATCAAACGATACATATGGGGTTTACGAGCAGGGATTAGGGGTCCAGTTCAACAGGCGCGACCTGCAACTTTTCAAGAGGCGGTAGAGCTTGCTTTAATGGTAGAAAAGGAAAATAACCGACAACTAGAGGAAGGAGGAGACAACAAAAGAAAGAGAGAGAACCGGGATGATGACGCGAAAAAGATCAAAATTAGTGGTGGGAAAATGGAGAGTGTTGGGGAATATAAACTTTGTACCATATGCAAGAAGACGCATAAGGGGGAATGCTGGCATGACAATTGTCGTAACTGCGGGAAGTCGGGGCACACGTCTAAGGAATCTAAAGCTGAGCCGGTTTGTTTCAAATGCAAGAGTCCGGGGCATAAGATTGTTGATTGTCCTGAAAGGAAGCTTTTGGAGTACAAGGATACTCAACCACGAAAGACAATGGGAAGAGTTTTTCAACTGACTACTGAGAAGGCTCGAGACACTCCATATTAGAAAGAATATAATAAAGAAGAATGAGAAGCATGGAACACTTTTTGATATTTACTGGTTATGCATTTTGATGTTTTCGAATTTTTAAGTTTGTTTTATTTTCGATGGAACATGGTGCTTCTACGTTGGTTACAAACATTCTTGTGTATCTTTTTGCATAATAAAGCTTGAATATTAAATAAACATGATGTTATTACAAAGTACCCGTGTCTTCTTCAGGTTAAATTTTGAGGACAAAATTTTTTGTTAGGAGGGTAGAGTTGTAATACCCGGAATTTTATTAAATACAATAGGTGTTTTGTATAATTTTGGCATTAGATATAAGTTTGATAAATGAATGAGTGTTGTTTTGTATTATCCTAAACTAAGAGCAACTAGTTATGACATGGGCTTTGGATATTAAGAAAAGAACGTAGCATGAACTAGTCAATTAGACGGGGGCTACTGGACCTAAACTTAGTTGAGATATTGCAAGATTTCTGGCCCAAGTCACTTTTAAATATCACGAGTTCTCCTAGGTAACAGCCACAAGAAAAAAAAAAAAAAAAAAAAACACAAAACCCTAGTAGAATATTGAGAGTGACGGCTGCAACATTCAAGGAAAAAGGAGGGATTCTTGGTTCATGTTTCTGTGGTGATATTTTATTTTGAGTCGACTTCGAGTGGGTGATTCGTGTGAGGTAATTCTTGTTCTAATTTGCATTGTTTCGGGAGGGTTATATGGGGATAGACATATTTGATTGATAGAGTTTTCCTAAGATTGTACCAGTTTTGTTTTGGTGTCTGCACTTGGTTTTAAAAGTTAGTCAAACCACACCTATATAATCTGATTTAGAATGGATCCTATATACAGTGTCTATGTAAAGATGATATACCTCTAAACTCATTATTTAAAAGATTAAAGAAGAACGTAGATAAGGGAAATTTAAAGTGTATTGCGTTGCTTTTGTTACTGCATGCACACGGATACAAAACTTTTTGGTCTACTTGATTTTAAATTGTGGAGTTCTTGAACTACTATTAATAGTTTTGTCACATTAAATTATAATATTTTTGTCACATGGTTGTTTATTTTGTAAATTGCATGAATGATTTACAAAGCTAGTAACATTGGATCAGCTAAGCTGGTTCAAAGTGTTGGCCCACAATGAAATAGTTTGAAAGAAATATTTTAAATAATTACGGGAAACTCGATCAGTCAAATGATCTTAGATATGATATACATGATTTGAATTATAAAAGTATATGTTGTTGAAATCTGTAGGAAACTTGTTTAACACAAGTGACCTTCATTCCGAGCATAATTCAGGTGAGTTTTCATGTGCCTTTAAATTTGGTTGCACTTTTTATTGAAATATGCATACTTGTTTAAATGATCGTAATTTGCTACATGTTTTAGATGTTTATTTATATACGAAAGTTGAGAAATTTGATATATTCATATAAAGTGGTCTTATTAAATGTATATGTAGTGACGTGAATATATTTTGAACCGTTAGAATAATGATAAACGTTACACGGTAAGAGCAAACAAGGTCGGGTTTGCCACATTAAAAGAGAGATATTGAAAGAGCAAACAAGGTTCGGGTTTGCCATCATGTAAAAGAGAAGATATTGATAAGAGCAAACAAGGTGGGGTTTGCCATATGAAAAAGAAAAATATGTAGAGCAACAAGTGGGTTTGCCATATAAGAGAAAATATGTACAACCAGGTCGTTGGATATTTACTATATTAGTAAAGAATGTTTTTGAAATATGATTAGTTGGAATATTTACGTATCCGTGATATAAGTTGAATCGTTGGTTATAATAAATGTTAGTATTTGCTTAAAATAAGATATGTTGTAAGCGGAAAAGCACTTATATGATATTTGAAAAATTCATGATGTCTTTAAAGTTCATATTATTGGAACAAATATTTGATAATTATATGAAATTTTTTTTTTTGTTTTGTTGTGAAAACCATGAATTCTCCACTAGGCCTTTGCTTGACCCAAAAACTCTTTAAAATTTTTGCCAACCCAGATAACGCCGCTTTAGGAATCGAGGGGATTTATTGAAGATCGAGTAGGTTGACGCTATTCGCTGATATAGGTAAATAGAGGGTTTTAATGCTCCGAAAAGGCGGGGTGTTACAGTGACGGGTGTATTCTAACAAGTCGTAGGGAGTGGTTCAATTTCCTAACTCTAACAAGCCTCCTACTCAATCTATGGACGATACGTCAAGCTATCTATCTAAGCTCACCGATAGCAACCTACGCATGAAATACTACCTTAAAATGATTAACCGACATAGATTCACGTTTCCTAAGAGTTCAAGCTTGTTACCATATAGGACGTTAGCCGTTTTCTAAGTCTACGTAGATGCACATTCACCCAAATCACAATCACAACATACACATCAATGATAATAATAGTTAGGTTTTCATTAGACTAAGCAAACACAAGTAATTTACCTAGCATGTTGAGGAAAGAAAAGCCAGAAATAGATCATACAAACATAGACATGATTGTATTGATTGAAATGAAGATTTATCTTAGAATTAAACATGCAAGTTAGAGGGTAAAAGTACCTTAAGGTACTTGTAATACACCGGCTAGGGTTTTAACCCTTAAGTTCTCCACAAAGTTCCTTCTTTAACAATAATTCGTTATATATATAAAAATAACGGGCTGACGGCGTCAGCCCAAGGTTTGGACGAGTCAGCGATGATGTAGGGTTTTGTGATGGCTTCTTAGACGTCGTCATAGCCGTGTTACGATCTGACGGCCTCCTGACGCCGTCACCAGACTAGGAAAAACTTTCTGGCCCTCATGAGTAACTTCAATTTCTTCACTCATTTAGTTCTGACGTCGTCAACATTGAAGCTTGTGACGGCATCACCTTCTGTGGCACATTAGGGTCTTTTGAGTTTTGTTGTTTTCCGCATTTTTTCACTCCGAAAATGCCCGAAATGCTTTCTTTTGTGTTTTCTCCTCAAAACTACCTAAATGAGAAAGAAACGCTTTCGGGTGAAATCCGATCAAATAATATACGAATTAGGCTCTAACTGACCCCTAAAAACCCGTAACATTTTCGTCTCATCAAATACCCTTAACACTTTAGATTTGCTTGTCCTCAAGCAAATGCGCTTTTATTCAATTAAAATACAGTTAGAGGTCATTTAATGCGAACATAAAGTATACATAGTTAGTCGTTCACTATTATCAAATAAGAGGAGAAATATACTAGCACCTCTCATGTGATGTTTTGGATACTCCACATTGCTTCGTTGATAAATGTATAATATAATGTACAAGGAAATGGATAATATCACCACTACCTGCCATAGTAAATAGATTTACATAAGGCTTCGAGGAGATCGAAACTTCTCCACTAGGCGTAAGCACCTAGGGTTAACTCATTAACGGGCTTTACAAAAGGTTAATAAACGGGAGGTTTAGGGATATGGCAAACACGGTTTTGGTTGGATAAAGGGATAAAGTTTACTGGTGGTAGTCAATCATCTGGTTAGTTACACATACAAGTGGGTGTTGCCAACGCCAAGACTAGATCATCTTAAATATCGAAAACGAAAATGAAATAAAAACAAAATAACTTAGAAATAAAAGATAAGGTGCGGATGGGATAGTCGTATGTTTTATTTTTTTTCTATTTTTTTTTTTTTTTTTTTTTTTTTTTTTTTTTTGCATTACCTTTTTACTACATCCAAAATAATACTCATGGGATAAATTTCACTTACACTTGAATTTACATCCTTTACATTTATATACTAGCTCGTATTGAAACAAACAAACACTTGGTACTTTTTAAACGTTTTGCATATATGGGGGTAATAAACGATGTTCTTCGCCCATTACATCCATAACACTAGTACTTTCCTTGAGTCAATCATCCCAAA
>LBNU01031410.1:0-12179 GCA_014162995.1 Artemisia annua | reverse complement strand
GGAGTGCGTCATCAGAAGCTAATGTGTCTTGATACCTACCTAATTCTACAAACAACAAAAAAAGTCTCATGTTTAGTACATCTTTTGATACTATAGCATTAAGTGCAATTGCATAAATGTACAACAAAATTGACATTGATAACAAGAGTTTACAAACTCCTAACGTCTCATGTCGAAAAAGACTGTGTTAGTCGATTTACAGATGGATTCGCAAATGCACATATTCACTGATACAAACCAACTTGTGCAAACAAATAAGACTACAACAATATGCATCACTGAAGGCTTATAAATACTATAGAAAAGTTATTAAGATTTGCTCCTTGCATAACAAAAATCCAATGTTATTAAGCCAACTTTTCACCTGCTTGTCCCTCTCATTAAAATTGTATTTCTTCCTACAAACATGATGACACGTGTAGGCCATCTAATGGCTCAGTTCAGGTTCCTATTGACTATTTTGCCTTATGATGCTTAAGACTTACAACTTCACTCAGTCTTTCACCTTTGGCCACAGGTCAAATGTGGTCATGTTTGTAACTTTTATTTTGAAGTAGAAAAATTCCACTACTGTTAAGTGAGTATGCTGCAAAATGAAAGACAGAAATTAATCTGCAAGAAATTACCCAAAAGAAAGAAGAAAAAACGATATAAAAATGCACATACCTTCACACTTCTGATCCAACCAAAACTTATATCATTAGTGAATCAGTTTGTACTATAACAAAAACAATGTGCTAACATAATCGGCCAACTGAAGTCAACAAGCGTATAATTATTAAGTGGCTAACTATTTTCCTTTAAAACGTCTCTGACCTTCAATAGATTATGTAAGTGGTCTCTGGTTTGTCTACTTTTCTTGACTGCCAACCGACAACAAAATTAAGCTATAAAATAGTGCACGTACCTTTTAGTCTTTTGCATCCACAAACTCCCACTGATTTCAGATCTTGTTGACACGTTATTATAAATTTCCCCTTAATAAGAATAAAAACTGGAAATAGCTAAGGGCCGCCATCAATCTCCAAATAAAATGTAGAGCATTGATTGGCATGCGTAATTATTATGCCTAAGGACCACCATCAATCTCCAAATAAAATGTAGACTCATATAAGATTTGTTTTCAGTAAATTGAAGATAGTGCATCCTATAAAGGCAAAGCAAGCCTCACAAAACTTTCTTTATATGAAAATGTGTTTGTGGGAATTGGAGACAAATTATTCTAGTCTTTTGAGATAAAAAACTGGTCAAACCTCTTTTGAATTTCCAGCATCGGCTTATGGCCCTGAGGACATCTTCTGCTCGCCGTAAAAGCCCATCAAACATTTGCGTACTTTCTGAGAAGTCAGAACAAAATGGAACAACATCCAACAAAAAAATAAAGCAAGTTTGATGCAATAACAGTGTTTGGATGCACCTTTACAGAAACGTAAATGCATCTTTCAGAAGTACTCCATTTGTACACCTACCGAGCTTGGTTTGCGGGTCAGACATATTCCAGTTAGACCCCTTTGGTTTGTTTGTGTTAAATACTTTAGGTAGCAGAACCCATTTGACCCGTAATACCGACAAAGGAACAAATGCCTAACGCTTAGAAGATACTATGGGCTTTGTATTCATGTTAACCTGAGACACCGCCATGTGATGTGTTGCAACAGTTTGCGGTTGACGCCCACTTAACGGCCACATTTTCAGTTGCTTATCACAACCAACACTGTGATACGGAACCTGTGAAAAAACACAAAACACGTAAATGTCAAGCAGCACATATATTATCAGCTAACGAGCTAACGTCTAACTACACTCTAGCTGGAAGAAAAACATATCAGAAAGTGATTAAACTTTGTAGACTGCTCGCACTCGCATGCTACTTTCTACTATCCGGTTGATGTGTTCAGTTAGATGTGAGACGATTTGGGTTCACTAGCGGTCTAAAAGGCCTACTTTTTAGTTCTAAATCGTGAAAAATATAACTCACCAAGATGATTTGTGGGTTATCGAGCAGCAAGATGGTTGGGTTCATATACAGAGCACGTGCCAAAGTAATTCACATTCTCCAACCACCAGAGAAGTCGCTGGTCTTCTTTGCTTGCACCTGCTAGTTAAAACCGAGACCATTAAAAAACGCAGTTGTACATTTTCCAGCAGTAGATGTATCCATAGCATCGCTCATAGATACGATTGAGTGCCCCTAAGTCTACAACCAATGTAAGATAACACTTAAATATAATATATGCTACCAATTACAGATGTAAACTCTATAACTGAATTTTTAAAGTTGACTCAGTACCTGTCCACCAATACAATCAGATTCAGCTTCTAATTGTAGCCTTTCTTCATGACAATTCATGAAGCCCTCAAGTGAGGACATGTCAGAAGCCTCAATTTTTTGTTGATATATAGAACATTTCCATGTGTTTAGGGATAGGAAGATCTCGCATTCCAACTTCTGTATCCTCGTCAACCAAGTTCACATCCCAAGCTTCTGTATCATAGGGAAATTGTAAGGTTGCTTTCGCCTGGATCATAAAGAAGATGTCTTTCACATATATTTCACAATAGGTCAAGGTTAGTGTCATAAATATGGGCGAACAGGTACTGACCAGATCAACAACAGATGGAAGTTGAGAAGTCAACTTTAGATTGCAACCATGAGCCACATCAGCAAGTATCACCACCTCTGCTACCTTTTCTAAAAATAGCATAAAATTCAGTGAGCCAAGCGTATCCTAATCATGATCAGCAAATACATGTAATTGCAATTAGAAGAAAAAGAGTAGATAGTAGTAGTGAAGCCAACAATCGAACCAAATTTCTTGTTTTTCCGGTGTCTGATTCTTTTATTCACAAGCATGTTGTTTTTTCCATATAGCATGAAAACAGGCTTATTTGAACAACAAAATATAATCATCCATGTACCTTAAAAGCAGCGAAAGCACGAAGTATACAAATGATAGCGAAAAGTGATACGGTGAACAATGACAATCAATGAACGGTAAATTTCACCTACTCCAGCCTGATTTCAACACCGAATTCACATCTCTCCATCATACAATGAGCTTATTTTTCACTGAATTAAGATCAAATAAAAAAAAGTATAAGCAATAAGATAATACGTTAAAAGTTAAACTAAAAGCTGAAAAATGTATGGATAGGATAAGCAGTTTGTATAAGAAATTTTATACCTTGTGCTATAATAGCATAATGCAATAACCACATTACGTAACGGGCCCTACAGATAAAAGTTATAAACAAATATAACATGTATATTATAAAATCACCTAAGCAAGTTGTCCATTATCAGTCAGCGCGATCTGTCTGCAACCTCTTATTGACGATAGCCTGCACGATAGCCTGCAAAATGTACATACACCACATTATTCAAACAGAAAAAGTAAAATGATATGAGTATGTATAAGTAAATGTTGGCACATATTAAAAAAAGGCCTTACTACAACCCTTTATTTCAAACTCCTTATCACAGCTTTCCATCTTGGTAAAACGCTTTTCAAGGCATGAAATTTTTCATCTATATGATATCAACACAACGATAGATCAAAAGAACAAAAGTTTTGCTCTTTGTTTAGTGACATCACCAAGCAGTTCGTGTACATAAGACCTCATAACTTACATGTATTTTTATTTGATTGCTGATTTCATAAGTTCGTTCTCATCACCTGAAAAAACAGGACAATTTATCAAATAGCAAAAAAGATTAGGAAAAGGCAATTAGAAATTATCATGACCAAAAAGGCAAAAAATACAAAACTCTAAACTTTATACTTTTTAAACACACTTACCCTTAATCAGTTAAAAATTATAAAGGCAGATACGACACCATAGATCAAGGAAAAAACATAAAACCTATTCAACGGATTAATTTCAGAATAAAAAAAACGTATACTAACCAAGCTAACCAAATAAGGTAATACAAACACGCCCTTAAGCAGTTTATCAGTTGTCCTCTATAAGCATAAGCATAAGCAACCCTTAAACCTTTAAAGATTACCTTTACTTTTAACAAACTCTACGGATCCACGACACCATGACACCACCGCCGTAGTTCCTCATTGGCTAAATTAACCAACAACAGAATTCAGCAAAACCCCAAAAAATTCAAACAGAAAAGGAAAAAGTATACCTTTAAATCAAATAACAATTATCAGAAATTAAGGCTCGGATCGGGTACAAACGCGGGCACCAAAAACCCCAAGCAGAAACTTTAACTGTTGTGTAACCGAAAAAATCAAAATCCTAACTCCTCCATAACTCTTGCACCATAGTCGGCTGTAATCGATCTTGAATATCATCATTCTTCCCCATCTTCTTCATCATTTCTGATACGCAGGTGTGTGTGTAGGGGTGTGTATGTGTGCTGATAGTACCTTGGTGAAGTTTCTGGATCTCGCTATCCTTATCTAAGCATATATATTTTTTATTTTTTTATTTCTTTCAGACCAGACATCAGGGAAGATGGATCATTGGAGACGGATAAAAAATAGCCTAGCAGGTGGGCCGTATTTTTGGCTGGAAAAAAAGGACGCAAAACGGCGTCGTAGTGCATGACATTTAATAATATGTACAATGGTCTTACAAACTCACAGTACTATCTTTAGTAGAGTAATTGTTGGTACATATAAGTCTTCAAACGGTGATTTTTGTCTCACTCAGTTGCTAAAAGATAGATCTTTTTACATGCAATATGTTGTCATATTACAGGATTACCATATTTATCTGACTTTTGCAATGCCGAAGTTCGTTCACTTCAAATAGTAAAGATTTACTTAAGCCAAAAGGCAAGTAAGACCATTAGGTCTCCAATATTTAGGCATCGTGTCTATCAAATGATTTATAGTTCAGTGGCAAGTGAGCGGTCGATCAACTATAAAGTTGTGAGTTGATGAGCTGAAGGCTTGATTAAGACATATTTGAAATGTTAGGTGATATGTGTTAGCCGTATATTACAAGTCATTGCTAAAGGATAAGCTTGATGAGAAGGCGCTTAGGTGTGCATTAAAGATGATTAGCAATTTACCCTAAATAGATCATGAATAGTTATTATATATACTAGTTATAATACCCGCGCACGCGCGGGTTTTTTAAAAAAATTTTGAATGATATATTTTTATTTATTAAAAAACAAATAATTTAATTTTTATTTTGTTTGATTTATGATTTTTAATTGTAGTTTTTTATGATTAAAGATAATCATTTAAATCTTATCTATATTTTTTGTATTTATCTTCTACTTGTATAGTATATCAACAANAGCGGTCGATCAACTATAAAGTTGTGAGTTGATGAGCTGAAGGCTTGATTAAGACATATTTGAAATGTTAGGTGATATGTGTTAGCCGTATATTACAAGTCATTGCTAAAGGATAAGCTTGATGAGAAGGCGCTTAGGTGTACATTAAAGATGATTAGCAATTTACCTTAAATAGATCATGAATAGTTATTATATATATCTTGTATATTCTGTACGTAGGCATCACAAAATAATACAAAACATATTCCTATTCTCTCAATGTTACCTCTTACAAATGATAATGTAAATTTGCATTTCTAAAGAATTGGATATTGGGCCTAATATCCGAAACATGTCAGGAGCAGAAATATATAATTTGGATCATGGTTAAGCCCATGTGTAAAACTTGTCAACATTTCATTGTAACTTTATTATAAGCTCAAGGCGTATGGACTATGGAGACACGGAGTTATCAACTTTTACTTCGATATTAAGACATTTGGAGACTGGATATTAAACAAAGCACAAAAAAGTGAAGAAAAGTGGTAAAAATTTATGCACACAGAAAACAAGATTTTCTAAAGTTATCACGTGACATTTGTTTTAGAGGTTAAAATGGGTTAGCAGTAACATTATATGTATGTGTTAGACTCATAGTAATAAAACCAAACCAAAATCATACCTTATACCGTTATATCAGCTTTTTCTCTCTCAGGCTAAACCAAGACCAAACACTCGTAGTAAGAGGACCACACTAACAATCAAAAACATACTCCACAAAATTAATTATATACAAAATACACACGCACACAAACCAAACCATTTATTCGGTCCACTGACGGAATAAAATGAATTTGGCGGAGGGGACGCATCCTGTGGGATGTGAAGTAGTAAGGGGGACATGTGGGGTCAGGTAGACCAAATGAATTTGTGGGGTGAGGGGCACACCCTTATTACGTTTAGTCTTATATTGACTAATAACAAATCTAATAACAATTCTAGATTCAAAAGTATCAACCGATCAACGTCTACAATATGCATGTTTGACAACAATTGCTCGTAGATTTCTTGTGTGCTCACCATCAAGGGCTGAGCTTAGTAAGGACCGGGAAGGGTCCCGACCCCCTAGGCCTAAGCCCGTTAGTGTATTTTTTTCACGATTTCATGTGTTAAATTTTTCTTTTTTTCATCTCGGCCCTCTCATCTAATGTTTTCCCGGAAAAAAATTTGTTTCGGCCCTCCCACAAATTTTTTTCTATCTCCGCCACTGCTCACCATCCTGGTATCCTACTTGTGTTTTCAAGTAAAATAGAAATAGCATCTCATGTCTACATGAAGTGTTTGAGAGTACCTTAGTTTATTGGCTTATTTGAATTTAGAAAAGATACAATTATTTTTTGAGATTATAGTCGAGAAGCCATATAAATGGAGTAACTTAATAAGTTTGCAAAACAAGTCAACCCAAACACTCCGTAACTACTAAACATCCCCTTAAAATCTCATTATTTACATAATTTGCATGGCGACGATTTATAATAACGTCAATTCATACGTGCAATTTTTTTTTTTATGTATATACGGGTGTAGATTGTAGAGTAAATAAGAGTGAAGAAACTTAATATTTTAAACAGTAATTGAATATTTAATAACTTGCATTTTTTTTATAAATAGACTTATTCAATATAACAACATTACTCAGATTTTTAACTTTTTAAGTTTCAAGTAAATGTATTTTTTTAGTATAAATATTCTAACCCTTTAAAGCTAGTTATTATGGTGGAAGAAGGCTGGTTATTATGGTAGATGAAGGACCACCACCACCTTCAACCATCACGCGCCATCCCTTTAGCACCTTACCTCCAACTGCACGCCACAGGCTTAATTTTGCAATAGTTCATAGTTTTTTTTTTTTTTTTTTTTTTTTTTTTTTTTTTTTTTTTTTTTTTTTCTGTTAGTGGAAGGAATGTGAAATCCATCTATTTAATATTATTACTTTTCTTATTTGGGCCCATAAATTCCACTAAATCCACTATATGTATAGAGTGTGAAAATAGAAGCTCATCCCCATTAAGAGGCATTAACAGAGCTGGGACCCACTGAACTCTTAGCTAAGGAAAAAAAAAGAAACACCCCCTTAATGTCATGGGTAAAAGTGGCGTCTTAATCCAATAAAACGAAAACACTCACGGTGTAGGCTGGTTCTTACGACTCTATGGCACGATATCTGGTGTAGTTAGTGACGCTATAAGATGGGCTGGTGGTATGGGACACGGCTAGCCATAATCAAACAAACAAAACAAAAATATACAATTAAGGGTGCGTTTGGTTCGTAAAAAGGTTTGGAATCAGATTTGGATTTGGTATTGGTTTAATAGAAAATGAGGATAGAGAAAATTAAATAATAATTTGAAATATTGGTTTTTTTGTGTTAACAAATATATACGGTACAATATTTTCAAATGGAGAAAGAAAGTATGGTCTAGTTAAATTTGATAAAAGAAAAGAATGTGTGGTGCAAATTTAGTAACAGAGCATGGTCTATCACATTTGTCAGGAAAGTGTCATAAAAGACACCAATTTATAGTGGAATGAAAATTTAGGTTTAGTTTGATTGATGGTAATCAATAAAAGATACTACCAAACAATGTTTTTAAAGAAATGATTCCATTACTTGAATCAAAAGGTATAAACCAAACGGACCCTAAAAAAAGACGTAACTTAACATATATAAAACAAAAATTCAACCGGCGACTTCCTCACAAAACAAGAAGAAGAAGACGTATAATTCCAAATTACCTTTCATCACCTCAAATGCAATTCCATTTCCTAACCTCCGTCAACCGTCAACCACTAACAAAATGTTAACAACAACAACTCCGTCAACTAACGGTGATCATCATAACAACCACAACCGGTCCACTCCTACTCAACCGGTTCAGTCTCATCCGGTCCGACCGGCCGTTGTGGAGCTCTTTAACCTCTATCTCGGTGTACGTAATACTTTTTAGTATATAAAAAATTTATTTTAACCGTTCATTTCACGTTTATTATTTTTATACATGCGTTATGATATTTGTAGAATTTTTAGTGCGTTTAATCGGTTTATTAGGCTGTGTTTGGCTACGAGCTTTTAGGAGGTTTAGAATATAATCGAGCGTTTGCCTTTTAGATTTTGGTTAAGCGCTCTTATGCGAAACGGTACTAAAAGAAGCGTTTCGGCCGTTTAGCGTTTACGTCACGTCAGTTACACAACAACTACTTGCACTCTATCGCTAGTTTTGCCAAACATATTTGACAAAACTAGCCGTAGTTGTTACTAGAAGTTGCATAGTAACTGTTTGTTGTATAGAAAGTTTTATAAAAGCGTTTGGTAATGTAGGTGTAGGAGTGTAATTATTGAGATTGTGTTTTGCGATGACCTTTTTGAAGCATTTAGGAGCATTTAAAATGTAAGGCTTTCCTTTCACTCGCACACCTGCACTTGCCGGAGGTCTCTTTGGAAGCAGTCTCTCTACTCCCGGGTTTATCCTGGGGTGGGGGGCCCCGGCGGGATTGGGTTTGTTGTTGTTGTTGTTGTGTTGTAAAATGTAATGCTTGTTTGGCGGCGAGCGGTTAGCTTTTAGATCTAGTTTAAACGCTCCTATTCGGAAACCTAATAAAAGAAGCGTTTACGGTCGATTTACACTTTATCATTGCGTTTACGTCAATTTACATGTGTGATAAAACTAGCGGTAGCTAATACTAGTAGTTGCAAAATGGCTGTTTGTTTTATGAAAGTGTCTGGTAACGTAACGTAACTGTGTGTAGCAGTAATTATAAAGTGTAAAATGAGGTAAAACTAAATATTAAGCGCTTGTTTTATTAACATTTTGTATATGAGCGTTTAAACAAAAATTTAAAAGCTAAATGTTCGCCGTATAACAAGCATTATATTCCGAATGCTATAAGCTAAACGATCGAAAGGCTCGTCGCCAAACACAACCTTTATGTAGGCAGTTCGATTATTATAGATTACTTACTTTTAATTTAAATCTAAATACGGATTTTGGCTTTAATATGCTTATTAGGTTGAATTACGTAAGGCTATGTTTGGCTAAACTAGTAGTAGCTTGTTACCAGTAGTTGCACTATTACTGTATTTTTTTTGCTATAGTTGTAACTATAAAGTGCTAAATGAGGTAAAGCTAAGAACTAAATGCTTCTTTTATTAGCGTTTTGACTAGGAGCGTTTAAAAAAAAAAAAAATCCAAAAGCTGAATGTAGTTTCCAAACAAACATTATAATTTTAAATGCCAAAAGTTAAACACTCCTAAATGCTCCAAAAAGTTGGCCTTTTAGATTTTGTATAAATGCTCCTAGTCGAAACGCGAATATAAGAAGCGTTTAGATTTTACGTCATTTTAATACACAACTATGTTACCAAATGTGTTTATAAAAGAGTAGCTTGCACGAGCTGCTAGTTTTGCCTAATATAGCCTTAATGTACGCATTTGGATTATAATAGATTAAACTAGTTTTAATTATTATCGTATATTTCATTTAAATGAGGATTTCATCTGCATCTGCTTAATAGGTTGTATCACATGATCATATATGCGCATTTTGGTTATTGTAGATTAATTAGTTTCAAGTATTCATCTTAATTAAGCTAAATGAGGACTTCACGTTTGATAGGTTGAATTATGTATTTAATCTACGCATTTTAATCATTTGACATACATTTTGATTATTTAGATTAATTAGTTTTAAAATTTGCAGAGGAGTGGCAGGAATAAATCAGATGATTCGATTCGAGAGCCTCCGTAAGTTGTTGTAATTTGAGTTTGAATTTTGGTGTTTTTGTTATATTTGTGTAATAAGTAATTAGTTCTGTTTTTGTGTATATTGAAATACAGCAGTTTATGACAGGGNAAAAAAAAAAAAAATCCAAAAGCTGAATATAGTTTCCAAACAAACATTATAATTTTAAATGCCAAAAGTTAAACACTCCTAAATGCTCCAAAAAGTTGGCCTTTTAGATTTTGTATAAATGCTCCTAGTTGAAACGCAAATATAAGAAGCGTTTAGATTTTACGTCATTTAATATAGCCTTAATGTACGCATTTGGATTATAATAGATTAAACTAGTTTTAATTATTATCGTATATTTCGTTTAAATGAGGATTTCATCTGCATCTGCTTAATAGGTTGTATCACATGATCATATATGCGCATTTTGGTTATCGTAGATTAATTAGTTTCAAGTATTCATCTTAATTAAGCTAAATGAGGACTTCACGTTTGATAGGTTGAATTATGCATTTAATCTACGCATTTTAATCATTTGACATACATTTTGATTATTTAGATTAATTAGTTTTAAAATTTGCAGAGGAGTGGCAGGAATAAATCAGATGATTCGATTCGAGAGCCTCCGTAAGTTGTTGTAATTTGAGTTTGAATTTTGGTGTTTTTGTTATATTTGTGTAATAAGTAATTAGTTCTGTTTTTGTGTATATTGAAATATAGCAGTTTATGACAGGGACTGAAGTAAGCTGTAGTAGTTTAGAACTTTAGTGTCACATGAATAATGCTTGAACAATGACGTTGAAAAAGTTAATGAATAAGGTGCTCAGCTGATTAAGGATTAGTGCTCGATACTAAAAGGTTAATGCATTGTTTGAAATTGTTAGGTATAAATAGAAGAGGAATGTGAGATGTTTTAGTAAGGTAATGGCATTAATAACAAGGAATGCTTAACTGTTAGGAAGCGTAAAATATGAAAATGTATGCACAAGTTAATAGACGATTGCTAGAACCCACTATCCCCAAATCTGTATTTTTTATCAGTATGGGTAATATGTGGACAAATGTTATTACAAGTTATCGAAACTGCCAAGGAATAGGTCTGTGCACAAGTAAAATACTGATGGTATGGGCCTTTTGATTGCGTCTCATGTGGTGTAGCAAGAGTATGTGTATCTGAACATTTCACATGTTTTGGAAGCGTTTTACGGATTAGCAGTTACATACTTGCACATACTTCCTATCTATTAGGTCATTTTTGATGCCTCAACAAGAGTTTGTGCGTGTGTGTGTGTGTGTGCTTTTTTTTCTTTTTTTTTTACCAGCCACTTGAATCTGTTGCTCAAGAGCTACCTTAACTAGTCATTTCGGCTGGCCTTATCGGTACATTGGTTCATTGTGGGTATATTATCATAATAATGAGATTAACTTTACCAATGCTATATAGTCTTGGTCACCTAAAGCTAGTGACGCATATACATTAGATATCTTTGGAAAAGAAGCAGTGTAATGTTTTGTCCCATGGCAGTTGTGACTTGTGAGTGTGATTTGTGAGATATTCAACGTCGTTTTTATTGTACCAATTTACCTATATTACCAATTTCGAGTGGCTTTTGAACCTGTTGTAAGTTTATGCTACCAATAACTATTTACTTCAGTTATAGTTGACACGGAAATTATCTTTTCAGTCTGCTGCTGCGGACTTGGGATGTCAGAGCAGTGTATGTATATGTTTACGATACTATAAACCATGGCAGTGTGTCTTAAAACACGTCTCTTATATGTTGCAGGACTCATGAGCCTTTCGTAAGTCCATGTTAGTGATCCACCAGTAACTAGTTACCACAGTAGTATTAAATATAGGATTGAAGTTTAGTGTTTGACTAGTAGAAGTACTAGTCATGTTTGAAAAGTTATGTAGTCCAACCTGAATCATTAGTGCCACTAATTTTGATTACTAATTTCAGAAACAAGACACAAAAGCGAATTACAGCTCTTAACCTAGACCTTCCTCCACGTGATGGACAGTTTCTTCTAGATTTTGAAAAGCTTCAAAATCAGTTTCCGGTAAGTTTAGAGCTACACAAAGTAGCATATTCACATCATGCTCTTTCATCCTTAATTGTATCTTCTAAAGTATTTCAAG
>LBNU01031409.1:101888-112486 GCA_014162995.1 Artemisia annua | reverse complement strand
GCATAAGTAGATATTTGGGTTAGTTGACTAGCAACTAATTCCGCCCACTCCTTCAAAACCGAGATTTTACTGCTTTCATAAAAACATAAAAATACAAAAATAATCATCCCCCACCCTTAGACCTTAATTAGAGTAGTCTTTAACCTAACGAACACTATTCCCTGTGAGAGAACGATCAATCCCCCGGTACTTGCCACTACACTATACTACATCGGTCAGGTACACTGCCTGGTGGGGATTGTAAGCCTCTTGAGATCCCTTAAGAGGTAAAACAAAGTGCGTAAACAATCCCACGCGCATCAATGCGGAATTTATTGATTAACTTAAGAGGAACACAAACACAATGTTATCACCAATTAAACACTTCAATATATTTAATACGAGCACTCTGAATAGTGCTAGGGTTTTGCAACCTTGAAGTGAATACAATGCTAGAATAATTCGTACTCTAGTCTAACCCTAGGATCTCCTTTTATACACCAAGGAACCCTACAGGCTTACATACAACTTCCCATCCACGACTATGATCTTCTAACATTATAGAATATTACATAATATCTATACTATAAATACAAATATTCGTACACAAACTTATCACATAGGCAGCAGAGTCTCAGCAGTATTCTTCCAGCAGTAGAGTCTCAACAGTAGTCTTGTCTGGCAGTAGAGATTTTACACTTAGTAGTAGACTTGACTAGTTAGCAGCAGTGTAGCATCCAGAAGTAGAGTTACTTCAAAACCCAACAAACACTTCTCGTTTTTCTCTCTCATGAGGAGTAGTAATAGTGAAAACCGTTATTTGAGAGTTGCGTTCAATGGCTTCATCTAATTGTTCAATGTTATCCATGAACGTGTCGAAATACTAAAGTACACGACAACGTGTAGGAAGAGTTTGAAGTTTGTTATCATTTGGTAAAGGACCGTTTATTTGCACCACTGGTTTAGCAGGAGCTACATAAGAAGTAACTTCTTGAGGTTTGACAATGTACCATGGTTGTTCAGATTTCTCTTTTTGCGGTGTAAAAGTATCATTTATTGGAGGTATTTTAGAGTAATCAAAAGGTTTATTGTATGTAAAATTTTCCATTTTTGATCGACTCTCTTCTTCAATTTCATATTCCTCTTCACAATCATATACAACAGTACGAACAGCAGTATCGTCAAAGAAATGATCTGCACTATATAACTTTGGAATCTCATTGAGTGCTACACGTAAAAAACATGGTGAATCACTTCCAATTGCAAAGCCGTGACCATTGTTTGTTCGAGTTACTAAAAACTTTTGAATAGTAGTCACTGAATTACCAGTTTTATACACAACATTTTGAAATTCTTTAAGCTTATGTTCCAATTCAACAATTTCATCGACGTATGACTTAACTTTGTTTCTGGTTTTGCGTTTATGTTCCGTGAACTCAGCTTGACAATTTGACAACTCCGTTTTGGTTTTTAAAATGATTGCGTCAAGTTGTGCAATTTGTTTTTTGTGTTCAAACGCTTGTTTTTCCAGTTCAGAAGCTAAGTTATTATTAGACTCCATAATTTTAGCAATTTGGTGTTCTAACTCTTTTACGTGACAAGAAGATTTTAGAAAAGCAGCTTCAAAGCCTTTTTCCCGTTGAATCAGTTTTTCCGCGTTTGACAGTTGAAATTTATAGCACTCAATATCCCTAGTTAATAATGCATTTCTCTCTTTCAATCTAGCATTAAGCTCTTGACATTTAATGTTTTGAGATTGACTAGTCATAAGAAGGGACTGAATTTCTGAATCTGGACCAGACGAAGGATCAAAATGTTCAACGTGAGCATTGTTATCATTGACAGTTTCAGTATCCGAATCATCAAATGTGACAACCGGGTTAATTTGAAAATCATCAAATATAACTTTTGTGTCCATTTGAGTATTCGTGTGTGTAGATAACAATGAATCATTTTGAACTTCTTGTTCCTTGTAAGATGCAGATGCAGATGGGGAGGCAATTTCATGTATGAGGCATGAGTTAAGATCAGTTACCTGAGAAAGACCATCGGTGTCATAAACTGGGCCTGAGTCACTTATGTGGAGTTCATGCATGTTGGCCATCAGCATAACAGCAGCTTCCAAATCTTCCATGTCATCATCGGAATGTGCATTAGCCATGAAGCTGTTGTCATTTGCATTCGTGTTGCTGCGGGCTTCATCTTTGAGAGCAAGGAGTAATGCCTGTTTGTGATACTTACTTCCTTGAGTTCTTGGTGATGGACATGCAGTTGCCAAGTGACCTATTCCATTGCAGTTATAGCATCTGATGACCGTATTCCCCGATTCAGTATTCCCTGTGTCAACAATCTCTGCCTTTCTCTGAGGGACACCACCATTGTTCCTGAATCCTCCATTGTTGTTAAACCGTTGTCCAGAATTAGAGTTACCCATATTACCACCCGATCCAAATCTGCTACTGTTGCGATTCTGAATCTCAACGCGACCATCGTGAATGACAGCTTGATTCCTTGTATTTGAAGATGAACGAAGACGATTGTTGGACTTGTTTGAGAATTTGCTGAAAGCCCGAGCAATGAGTGCAATTCCTTGGTTGAGACTGTTGAAGTCCTCATCATCATCGTCATCATTAGCAGTGAGTGGTGTAGACAAGGTGTCATTGTTGTCATATGATGCAAATTGATTTGCAGGAGGGTGCGATGAAGAATCATAAGATGAATACGGAGATGGGTTGTTGTGATAAGCCTGTTCTGGATGATAAACATTGTGTTGTAATGGTGGAGCCGGAACATGTGATTGAGCAACAAGCGCCAAAGAGTTTGTAGGTGGGGGCTGTGAGTAGTTTCCTCTGAGAGCGCGATCATTGTCAACTTCATGTTGATGATGTTTCAGATAGTCATACAACAAACCATATGGTGTTTCATGAAGGTTTCGTGCTTGTCGAACAAATGTCACATACTTCTGCCAATCAGGACCAAGACATCCTAAGAACTTCGTGTTGACAGCAATCTTTGGTAAGATGATGTTGTGTCTATCGAGGTCATTAATGATGTTAGTGAAGCGGTGATAGTATGACTCAAGTGATTCCATTGGCTCAATCATGAAATGTGTGTATTCCATGTAAAGTTTTGACTCCATGTCCTCCTGATTCAACTGAGTTCCTTCCATTAGGAGATGAACATGTTCCCACATAGCCTTAGCAGTTTTCTGAGCATCAACACTGCGAAAGATCGGATTAGGTATGCCTTGCAGAATGTAAATCATGGCATATTCATCAGCTTCTTTGTGAAGTACTTGTTCAGCAGTAAGTTGAGCATCAGTAAGGGGTCTGTATGATTCCGGTATGGGTGGATTAGCATTAGGATCACCAGGGACAAGGTTAGTCGGTGTTACAAATGGACCTTCATTGATAACTTGTCTCATGTATTTGCCATGTGGTTTCTTGAGTTCAAGAAATCTTAGGAATCGACTTGACCACTGAACATAATTACCGGGTGTGAGCATAGGTGGTGTGTCAAGTGAACCTGCTTCATGTCTTGATTGTTGAGTAGTGATGACTTCACACATTTGGTCAAACCAATGAGTTTGTTTCGACGGTTGAGTGATTTGTTGCATTGGAAATGGTGGAGGTTGAGGCAGTTGTTGATGTTGATGCATCATGACATGTTGTTGAGAGACCATTTGATTATATGGATATGATTGTTGAGGTTGTTGTTGTTGATATTGTTGTTGTTGTTGACGAAACAATTGTGTTTGATGATAGGGTTGCTGATGATGAAAGTTGGAGTACGGTGGTTGAGACATGATGAAAGACTTGTGTGTAAATGGATCTTGTAGAAGGTATAAGTGTTAAGCCAAGCCTTGAAAACTATCCCAAGTGTTTTCTCGAAACTTTGTTGAAGAATATCTCGAAAAACAGTTAAAGTCCAAAGTTCTCGAAAGTTGACCAAAGATCTCGAAAGTTGACCAAAGTTCTCAAAAATTTAAGTTATCGAGAAATTTTGGGGAAAATTTTCGAGAAATTTTGTTCTATGGAAATTAGCAAAGTTCTCGAAAGATTATGAAAAGATTTCGAAAATTTTCCAAAGATCTCGAAAACTGAAAGATTTCGAAAAGTTTGAAAAGATCTCGAAAGTTTCACAGTTTCGAGAAAAATTTCCACAAATTATCGAGATTCTACAATCGCGATAATATCCAACAAGTAGAAGTGTTTTCTTTCTTATACAAGAGAGAAAAGCACTGAGTAAGCAACGGAAACACCTTAGGAGCAAAAACCAAAGATCTCGAAAGATTGGGGTTTAAGTTTCTCGCAAACTGGTACAAACTAGGCAGATTTTTGTTTTTGTAAAAAGCAATCCAAGAACACCTTTTTAATCCAAGATTCTTGTACAACTAACCTTAAAATGATGAAATCTTAAAGAAAGTTGCAAACTTTAACCACTTTTCAAAAATTTGAAAGATTTCGAAAAAAGGACAAAAGTGTACGAATCAAAATTTTTTGAAAAATTTTGAAACTTTGTTGGTTGTTTGAGTTTGTAGCACAAGATTTGATGACAAAGATGTGATATAAACACGAAACAAACAAGAAAGTAGCAAAATTTTTCAAAAATAATGATTAAAAAGGTTGTTTTGGGACGTTAGAAACAAAAACAAAAAACATACACCTTCTTCTAGCGATTGATACCACTTGTTAGGTCACCATATTGTAAACACAAGTATTGATTTGATAGAAATAAGATGAGAAATAGAGTTTGGTTGATTAGATCAAATATGAAGAATAAAAGTGCAAGAGTTTCCTTATGATATTGAAATAACCAACAAGTGAGAATGATTACATAAGGTCCTATTTATAGGAGAGAAGTTAGGGCAACACTCCCTTTCTCCTTCCTTTTCTAGACGTGTGGGCTAAAGGCCCATTGGACGTGTTTGGACTTCTTAATGTTTACATAACTCACTTAAATAACATAGATAAATTTAGCAACCTATTACAATTGATGAAATAACCGAGACTTGACTAAACGTTGATAAACTTAGGTTCTAACACAATGTTTAGTATTGAATTGATTGATAGTGTGATTTATTTGTGTGTCTTTAGTATGAAAGTGGTAAACATTTATACTATAATGAATACTAGTTATAAAACCCGTCTTTGACATAACTTCTCAATTGTGTAGTAATCTTGACTTAAAAACTAATAACATAACTTGTCGTAAATGATATAACTTGTTTGGACTACAGTAAAACCTCTATAAATTAATACTCGATAAATTAATAACATCGATAAATTTAATAATTTTTCCAGTCCCAACTTGGGACCAGTACAAATTTAGACCCCAATCGATAAAATAATAAGATATAATTTTTTTGAATCCCCAGTGTATATATATATATATAGTCCCAACGAAACTATAAATTAATAATTACTAAAAATTCAATGTATATGTATATATGTGTGTGTGAGAGATACACTTCAAAATCTTATGATTGTTTGGTAAAAAATGAACAGTCACTTGTTTTTTGTTGAACTTCAAATCTATATTTTGTTTATCTTAAAGAATCTCCTTATTGCACTATAGAGTTGGTGCGTTGTCTTCTCGTATTGCAACAAAAAGTGTTAATATTATTTTCATAAAGTTTTGATGTGAATTCATAAAATGTTAATTGGAATTTGTTTAATTTATTTTTCATCTCTAATGAGTATACATTGTAACTAGCGAGTATATTAGGCTTGAAAATTTAAAGGTAATACATAAAACCTCTTTAAATTAATAAATTATTAATTTATTGATATAATAATATCTCGCTAAATTAATAAAATATCTCAATCTCAACACCATTAATTTTTAGAGGTTTTACTGTAAAATAAGAGTTGTTTTGTATATATGTTTAAAAATTAACCTAATAGCATATGAAGATTTAGACATAATCAAATTTAGTTTAGAAATTATCATTTCTATTTTCTTGCAAGAAAAAGGTTATATGTGATTTTTTTGGTTTATGTAATCTATTGACGTGTTTGTGAAATGTGTTGATAATTGTTGTGTAAATAATGTAGAATTTTCATCTTATCATATGGTGCGGTCAAATTTGGTTGTTATATTCCATACTATAAAAAGTGATGTTAACAAAAGTAACTTAGATTATGGTATCAAGATATGGTTTACACAAATAGTTGAAATAACAAAGACAACATTGGTTTCCAAAGCTTGAAACGGTTTTACTTTATAACCGTTAAATCTTTCTTGTGTTAGTATTTTGTACTTTGTAGTATCAGATTTTGTTAGAATGCCGTGAAATAAAAGAGACCAGAGAGAAAAAGACGACATGTTTGTTTTCGTAATAAATAAGAAGCGGTCTTATTATATATATAGCACCTGGGATTTCAGCGAGGAATGATAAGAAGCGGCAGATCACCCTTCACAAAGCTGATGTTGTATGCTTTAATGTCAACAACACAGTATGCGTAGATGAGGGAATCGATGAACTTGGTGAATTTTGTGGCGCTGTGAAAGCATTAGGTGCTCATTTGGATTTCGTTGGTTTAATGCAAGCACATTGTTGAAATTGCCAAGAAGCACAAGATTATGCAGTTTGAAGTTTGAACCCTTTTTGGAAGCTGATGTCGGTTAAAGGATTTGATTGGGCACATTAAAATAAACCAGATAAATAAGGTAACACAAAACACTCTAATATGGTATGTTCTTTAGATTTCAAGTAATGAAATGGTAAAGACTTCAACTTTAATAGGAAACTAAAACTAAAGAAAAGAGATTCGTATCAAAGATGATTTGTTATTGGACAGTGAATTGTTGTTACAGAGAGGAATGAGAGATTACAAATTGACTGAATGATTACAATGAAAGTGAAAGAACAAATTTATACAAAGGATTGGATAGTAACAGACTTTCCCCCCAAAATGGCTATTGAAAGTCTTTCATGAAATTGTATTTGAAATAGGAATAAAAAGACTGGATTAGTAAAACAATCACCAAAATAACTGATTCACAATGATAAAAGGGGAATAAGTAATAAATTTATCATAAGGGCTCAAGCAACTTAAATCATTTGTATAGCAAAATGTATGTAGAAGTTAAGCTCATGCACGTACAAAAAACTAAAAAATAAAAAAGGCATATCTCAAATTAAGCGTTTCTGCCTCCATTTGGGTGAAAAAAACAAGGCAACAAAGAAGATGCAATCATCATTTCAGCTATGGTTGCCAAATAGAAAATATCACGCACAACAGTCTATATACCCCAAGGGTCAAAGTAAGTGAGGAAATACACGATGAATGTCTAAAAAAGAAAGCATTGGATGAGTAACACTATAGAAACCAATATGATTGATTAACAGACTACAAAAACCTCATGAATTACATTACAGGTGATACGCTTTAGCACAAGTTTATAAATATATGCATCTGAATTTTTAGAGCAGACACCCTGTTTTATCTTTTTTGCACAACATTAATTTTCTAAACCTTATAGCACAATGACATTAAGGCTGAAAAACGTATATGATTTAAACTCATAATATAGACTAAAAGATAGACATTAACAAGACACTATGCTTACCTGAGCCCGGACTACATCCTTCAAAATAGTAAGAAAATGGAACTCATGAAGCACGTGGCGTGCTTCACGGCCATGGAGCCCAATGCACCAGATAGAAGCTTGCTCGCTTAAAAAAATCACAGTCTTTAGAAGAAGTCTTACCCAAAATGTGTTTGCTCAAAATATTTTAGACTCAACAAGAAGGGCATAGAGCAACCGGTGGTATAGATATACTGGAAAGCACCCAACATTAGTCCAGCACGGCCAGGTGTAGGCTGTAATCAACATATATAATTCAGTAAAATTACTAATTTTTAAAAGTTCACTAATAAGCTAGATAAAAAACAAGTAAACAGTTGAAAAACTAACTTCAATAGCAGCTAACTTGTTGAAATCATCAAGCATTAACCTAAAAGCAGAAAAAGCCTATTAACATAAAGGAAAAATAGTGAGATTTTAAAGAATGATATGTAAGTAACAGTGACAAAAAAAAGTTTATACTTACAAATGCTCCTAAGAGCTCGGTCAAGCACTCGAAGATGAGGTGCGGCAATAGGGTTTGGTGTCTTGTTATATAGTCCAACTTTTCCTTTATTTACTGTACTAGCTTCAAGGCCCGCCCGATAGGCGTCTATCCTTAAGTCTTATTATGAAAACGTAAAATTTTAGTAAGTTGTTCCTTGTGATCTTTAGCAAGTTTGATCAAATGTTGTTTGTTTGCTTCTTTCTCATCTTCAGCTTTCCAACGCTTCTGATATAATACACAAAAAAATCGGATCAAAATTATGTTATATGGCTTTCATAATGGTTCAGTACGATTTTACTTGTTCCAGATTCTTTGAAACACTGAAAAGAATTGTAAAGTTATTACATACCTTTATATGTCTCTCAGTTATTTGCATAACTTTCTTCAATGTATATGTTAAATAATAAAATTACACTCCTTCTGTTCTATGACTTTTTGTAAACTTAATTATCATGAAAATAAAAGGTATTTGTACTTGAGAGAATGATAACACCCAGATCTAGGTTTAGAAGAAAAAGAAAAATGACCAGAAAGATGATAAAGAAAACACTAGATCTGTTAGATGCTCTTTTGTGTGTTTTTTATATGGTTGTAAAAATCGCTAGGCGCTAGCCGGGCGGCCGGGTAACGCCTAGCGATTAATCGGTTATTCGACGATTAATCGGGGATTAATTGGATTGGATTTTTTATATTTAAAATTAAATTTTTTTGAGATTATATATAATATAAACGAAATGCTTCAAAATATATTAAGGTTTAAAGTTTAAATGGTTCTACTAATTTTCAGAAATCAATTTCCAAATTCAATTAATGTCATTAACATTCAATTGAAATAAGATAAACAAGCATATGTTCACATTTTGTGTTAAGTTACTGCTCGAGGTGCGTTTGAATGGTTGTGTCGACTGATTTTGTGAAAAACGTGAGATATATTGAAGCAAAAACCTCAATTTAAGTTTTTGAAAAAAGTTTACCCGCATTACCAAGTTATCCAATTTAGCTGATTATTGTCCGATTTGGCCGATTTACACTCGATTTGGCCGATTTTTATTCCGATTATTTGGTGCATTGACGAATCCAATTAATAAAGCTGATTAGTCTAAATCAGGACAGTTAATCCCCGCTAGCGCTTAAGCGTTGATTAATCGACCGTCTAGACCGGTTTTTCCAACATTTTTTTTAGATGGGGAGAGAAAGAAAATGGCGAGAAAACAATAATAGGGTTTGCTATAGAAAAGGGGGTAACAAATATAATCAGTTTACATGACTCGTCTTAACACGTGAGGATAATTTTCGTCGTTAAAAACTTGAAAACATGGCACTTAGACTAAGGTTTTGTTTCTAAAAATGTTTCCAATATCACCCCTGAAATGAATATTAAAAGGGAAAATGTTCTAAATACTGATAGTATGTGTAGTTAAAAAATCAAAATATATATTAGTGGTCACTAATAATAACAGGATAACAAAAAAGCAAATATACTTTGATCCTCATTAGATATGGCCTCTTTACCATCTAAACATCAATTACTAAATCGTTTCATCCATCAATTCATTAATAATTTGAAATGGCGACAAAGGATTTATATAGTTACTGTAATATATAAGAGTTGACATTATTATAGACTTCAAATTTTTATAGACAGAATGAATATCCATTTTTCATTAAAATTAAAAAAAGATACTCCCTCAGTCCCATAATTATTGTCATGAGAGAGAAATCACAAAGTTTTTAATTAATAAGGAAAATGGACAATTATTTTGGGACAACCCGAAAAGGTAATATGGACTATAAATATGGGACGGAGGGAGTATGTAATTTGAACACTCTACTAATTGATTTGTACACTCAAAAGTATTATATTATGACATTTATACCATTGTAGAGGTGAATATGAGTAAAAGTGATTGTATATATGTCAAAACACAATACTTTTGAGTGTCAAATCAATTAGTTGAGTGTGCAAACACAATACTTTTGAGTGTCAAATCAATTAGTTGAGTGTGCAAATCATATCCCTTAAAAAAAGCCACTTTTCATATATTTTTTGAAAATAAAATATCTTGCACATGGTAAATCGTTAAGCGACAAAAAATACACCATCTTACGATAATTTTTTTTTATCTTTCAGTAGACGGACACTTAAATATACTTTCAACGGATTTTTTTTTCGAGTTTTGTTTTATTGTTAAAATTTGCATCTATAAAAGTCACATGTGATTTGTATGTTAGGAATCACGTGTGATTTCACAACTCACATGTGATTCGTATATTAGTAATCACGTGTGATTTTACAAATCACATTTTATTCGTATATTAGGAATCACGTGCCATTTCATAAATCACATGTGATTTTTTTCAGACGTAAATTTCAACACACAAAAAAAAGTCGAAAAAAATTTCGTCAAAAGTATATAGAAGTACCATCTATAGGAAAGACGATTTACTTTTTATCGTGATGGTATGATTCTTTTCGCGCAACGATTAATGTTTGTGAGATATTTATTTTGAAAAATTATATATATATATATATATAATA
>LBNU01031409.1:59777-100954 GCA_014162995.1 Artemisia annua | reverse complement strand
AAAAAAAAAAAAAAAAAAACATTTGATTCTAATCTCATCAATCATTTGAACATTCACTAATCGTTTATTTTTTTGTTTGTGTGAAAGATGGCATCAAAGAAAAGTGTAAGTAGTTTGAAAGAAGGTGATTTGAAGGGAAAGAAAGTTTTTGTTAGAGCTGATTTGAATGTGCCTTTGGATGATAGTTTTAAGATCACAGATGACACGCGCATACGCGCTGCTGTTCCTACGATCAAATATTTGATGTCTAATGGCGCTAGGGTTATTCTATCGTCTCATTTGGTATGCATGCATATATATTTTGTTGTGTTTTATTGTTTATCATGTGATTCTCAATATAATTGTGTATATGTGTTACATGTAACGGGGTCAGGATCAGGGGCGGAGCTAGAACTTTTTTGTCGAGGGGGCAAAATATAATAATTTTTAGAAACTACACTAAAAATTGGTCTTTTGGGGGGCAAATTACAAAAAAAGCCGAAAATTTACACTACAATTTTTTTCGCCGGGGGGTCACGTGACCCCCCGGACCCCCCTTTATCTCCGCCACTGGTACTCAGGATTAAAACTTATGATGGACACAATTTACCCGTTTTGATTAACAAAGTTTGTGAACATTAATCATATTGACTGTTATTTTAACACGTTAAGAACAAGTTTTATCATGTATGAGTTGTACGTTTTTAACGTGTAAAACATCTGTTGATTAACATGACTTGTTGAACAAACATTTACAAATTTTCTTTACTCAAAACGACCCCTTTATTTTCAAGACATATGATAAAACTGTAATGCCGATTTTGAGTCAGTTTTGTTCATATCTGATCTTTGATCTTTCTATAGATGCCTCTTAAAGAGGGAAGTCTGACTTGAGACACCATTTTCGTGCACTTTTAGTACAAAACTCAGCTGTCCAATAAGCTGCCTCTTGTTTGTGCACCTTTTAAATAACGTTTTAGGTCTGTGTAACTTAAATACTTTCGTATACGAAAATTTGTCTGCTACAATGGTATGAACTTGTATTAACTTCCGATTATGAGTTCAACGTATGTAATTTTTCTTTAGATTTAGATTTTTGAATTGTAACAAATCTGGTTCCAGTTAACATTGATAGACGCGGTGGTTCAGTTATGTTTCCTATAAATGCACATAAGCTTACTAGTAATATGAGATTTTTATATTCTTGTGTGTATGGCGTTTGTAGGGACGACCAAAGGGTGTTACACCCAAATACAGCCTTAAGCCACTTGTGCCTAGACTCTCTGAACTACTTGGAATTGAGGTTTGTAGATCATCTTCACTTATATAGCCATCACTCGTCAGTTATCTTTACCGTTAACTGAAGTGTTGTGTTTGCACCTTATCTTGTAACAGGTCAAGATGGCAGATGATTGCGTAGGTCCTGAGGTTGAGAATCTGGTGGCCGGGATTTCAGATGGAGGTGTTTTGCTTCTTGAAAATGTCAGGTTTTATAAAGAGGAAGAGAAGAACGATCCTGAATTTGCAAAGAAGCTTGCGTCACTAGCTGACTTGTATGTTAATGATGCATTTGGCACTGCACATAGGGCACATGCGTCTACTGAAGGTGTTGCCAAGTACTTGAAACCAGCTGTTGCGGGATACCTCATGCAGAAGGTATGTTTTCTAGTAACTGACAACANTTTGATAAAAAAAAAAAATAGATGTTAAAATTGATTCATTAGATTTATAAAGAATTTGAAGTCTACATTGAATTTTTCTCTAATATATAATATAAAGTTTGTTACCCGTTTGCAATTATATGTCTATATTAGCCTTAGCATTATAAAATATGTTGGTTCTTGAACTCCTTCGAGTGAGGTCTTTGTTCCTATTTCTTGTAAATGTTGAAGATCAACCAGTAAGAATAAAAAGTCACGAGGTACAATACTTTACCTGGGTAACCCGGCCTTTACCCAAAAAAAGTCACGAGGTACCATGTAATAACTAAAGAAGACTCGTAACTAATAACTCACAAAGAATAAAAGCCAACTCTATTTCAACATTTAGGCGCAACTTCAATGTTGATCTGAAACTCCAAATAAAGAAAATCAAAATGCTTATAAGGGAGTCATGCACTCATGCTGGCTTATACCTACCGGGTCTAATCCAAGAAGTATAAACGGGTAAATGGATGAGGTCTTTCCCTTATCCGGGGATTATCAAGAAAAAATGTTTATGACCTAGCTAGCACGTCAACTCGTTTAACCCAGTTAAGCGCAACCACGACCATGTTTACCACCACTTGGAAACCGAGTTTCACCAGAATAAGAAACAAACCTAAATAGAAAAAAAAATAAAAAATAAAAAAAATGGACATTTTTAGCACAAGTTAACATTTATATTATTCCTAGCCGCCCATAGTAAATATTTGAAACTTTCAAACAGAAAACCAAACTTTATTACTAGCCACAAATAACCTTCAAAAAACAATAATTAAAAAAAAACATTTGATTCTAATCTCATCATCATTTGAACATTCAATAATCGTATTTTTCTTGTTTGTGTGAAAGATGGCATCAAAGAAAAGTGTAAGTAGTTTGAAAGAAGGTGATTTGAAGGGAAAGAAAGTTTTTGTTAGAGCTGATTTGAATGTGCCTTTGGATGATAGTTTTAAGATCACCGATGACACGCGCATACGTGCTGCTGTTCCTACGATTAAATATTTGATGTCTAATGGCGCTAGGGTTATTCTATCGTCTCATTTGGTATGCATGCATATATATATTTTGTTGTGTTTTATTGTTTATCATGTGATTCTCAATAGTCGGGTCGGGTGAGTCGGGTTTTGGTTATAAAAAATTAACCCGCAACCCGACCCGATAATGAGTCGGTATCGGGTTCGGGTTGATATCGGGTCGGGTGATTCGGGTGATTCGGGTTGGCTTATTAAAACTTATGATGGACACAATTTACCCATTTTGATTAACAAAGTTTGTGATCATTAATCATATTGAACGTTATTTTAACACGTTAAGAACAAGTTTTATCATGTATGAGTTGTACGTTTTTAATGTGTAAAACATCTGTTGATTAACATGACTTGATGAACAAACATTTACAAATTTTCTTTACTCAAAATGACCCCTTTATTTTCAAGACATATGATAAAACTGTAATGCCGATTTTGAGTCAGTTTTGTTCATATCTGATCTTTGATCTTTCTATAGATGCCTCTTAAAGAGGGAAGTCTGACTTGAGACACCATTTTCGTGCACTTTTAGTACAAAACTCAGCTGTCCAATAAGCTGCCTCTTGTTTGTGCACCTTTTAAATAACGTTTTAGGTCTGTGTAACTTAAATACTTTCGTATACGAAAATTTGTCTGCTACAATGGTATGAACTTGTATTAACTTCCGATTATGAGTTCAACGTATGTAATTTTTCTTTAGATTTAGATTTTTGAATTGTAACAAATCTGGTTCCAGTTAACATTGATAGACGCGGTGGTTCAGTTATGTTTCCTATAAATGCACATAAGCTTACTAGTAATATGAGATTTTTATATTCTTGTGTGTATGGCGTTTGTAGGGACGACCAAAGGGTGTTACACCCAAATACAGCCTTAAGCCACTTGTGCCTAGACTCTCTGAATTACTTGGAATTGAGGTTTGTAGATCATCTTCACTTATATAGCCATCACTCATCAGTTATCTTTACCGTTAACTGAAGTGTCGTGTTTGCACCTTATCTTGTAACAGGTCAAGATGGCAGATGATTGCGTAGGTCCTGAGGTTGAGAATCTGGTGGCCGGGATTTCAGATGGAGGTGTTTTGCTTCTTGAAAATGTCAGGTTTTATAAAGAGGAAGAGAAGAACGATCCTGAATTTGCAAAGAAGCTTGCGTCACTAGCTGACTTGTATGTTAATGATGCATTTGGCACTGCACATAGGGCACATGCGTCTACTGAAGGTGTTGCCAAGTACTTGAAACCAGCTGTTGCGGGATACCTCATGCAGAAGGTATGTTTTCTAGTAACTGACAACAATTCAAATTTATCTTTGCTGATTGGTTGTGAATGGTGAACGTGTAGTTAGGGACATTGAGGCGGTGTTTGAAGTTGTTTTTTTTAACTGAATATCGATATTGATGCAGAGTTGCCAAGATTTGGCTTTCCTGTTCTTCTGGTTGGCCCGTAGGAACTTCACCATATTTGTAATGAATTTATATATAGCGATCTAATTACATACGTTATCTTTTCAGGAGCTTGACTACCTTGTTGGAGCTGTATCTAGTCCTAACANGCTGATTGGTTGTGAATGGTGAACGTGTAGTTAGGGACATTGAGGCGGTGTTTGAAGTTGTCTTTTTTAACTGAATATCGCAATAATTAGTTTTTCAATGTTTGACAAAAAAATAAGCTTCTGGTTATCGGACCATATGGGGCTTAAAAACAGTTTTGGATATGATTTTCGTAAAATCTGCAACAATTATGAGTATATGATCATCACAACTTAAAATAGCAGAAGTAAATCCAAACACTACGTTCTACAACCCGTATTATCAGAGATGATAATATATTTGTCATTAATAGAGCAAAAAATTACTGGTAGTTAAGATGTAAGTCATATAACAATATGAATATCAACGAAAACTTCAATCCATAATGGTAGTGAAAAACTAAGTTCATTTCTCGATATTGATGCAGAATTGCCAAGATTTGGCTTTCCTGTTCTTCTGGTTGGCCCGTAGGAACTTCACCATATTTGTAATGAATTTATATATAGCGATCTAATTACATACGTTATCTTTTCAGGAGCTTGACTACCTTGTTGGAGCTGTATCTAGTCCTAACAAGCCATTTGCTGCAATTGTTGGTGGGGCGAAGGTTTCTAGTAAAATTGGTGTGATTGAGTCATTATTAGAGAAGGTTAACATCATTGTGCTTGGCGGAGGTATGATATTCACCTTCTATAAAGCCCAAGGCTATAAAGTTGGGTCGTCTCTTGTGGAAGAAGATAAGCTTGACCTTGCGACATCACTTCTCGAAAAGGCCAAGTCCAAAGGGGTGTCGCTGCTACTCCCTTCTGATGTTGTTATTGCTGACAAGTTTGCTGCAGATGCCAATAGCAAGGTTTTTCAGCTTTTTTTTTTTTTTTTTTTTTTTTTTTTTTTTTTTTTTTTTTTTTCATTTGTTCTTCCTTATCGTTCCTTAATAGAGGTGGCAATTTTAACTCTTTACGGCTGGATGGTCGCTTTGGGTTGTATTTAATCTCAAACGGGTCAAGTCAAAGAATTAGCTAAAAGGAAAATGATCGGCCAAAAGTGGCCCAAAGTCTAATTTTAATGCATAGAACCTTCTATATCACTTGAATCTAAGATTTAGATTTTTATTATAATATCATTATTGTTGTAATCATATTAAACAAACAAAAAAGCATCTGAACGTCAAGCCAACCTGACCCAGTTTGTTTTTCAACCCGACCCCGTTTAGGCCCGTTACCAACTCGCCCACACACCTCTAAAGTATTTGAAGTGGAGTGGGTTCTGAATTTTTGACAAATGCTAAAAGGTATGGTCATTGTTCAATTTCAGGTGGTTCCAGCAAAAGAAATTTCTGACGGCTGGATGGGATTGGACATTGGACCAGATTCCATCAAGTCATTTAGTGAAACTTTGGATACTACCAAAACCATTATTTGGAATGGACCTATGGGTGTATTTGAGATGGAAAAGTTTGCTGCTGGAACTGAGGTAAAATTATTTCTGATCATCACTTCAATGCATTCGTAATGTTTGACTTTGCATCTAATCTCCTGGGAGTTTTTGGATATTAGCCAGATGTCTAAATACCCGTAATAAATACCAAATGGGGTATATTATAACATTTTGGATGTCTTGCTGCGAGATTATCGCCTTACTATTTTTAGTTTAGGTCCATTTATATACAAATGGGTCTATTTGGACTATGTTTCATCTCTAACTGATCTAATGGGTCAAGCTAAAAGACATAACAGGGAACCAGTTGAGTATGTCAAACAAGTGAATTAAACCAAATATATTAAAGGAGTTTTAGATAAGAGTATCTAAATACTTTTGGAGTCACAGTTAACACATTAAAGGTTTATATTTTATCTGCATACAGAGTTTACATGTAGACCAAGTGTGACCCAACTATCCATATTAATACTACTTATTTTGACCCGAACTCATTTGACAGTTTGACACTTACCAACTCGCCCGCTTCTCCACTCCTTATTTTTATTACTAGGAGTGCACACTCATAAATGTTTACAGAATTCAAATTCATAGTATAATATTTGGTCCTGGATGATTAACACTTGAACATCATGTTCCAGGCTATTGCCAAGAAACTGGCAGAACTTAGCGGGAAGGGAGTTACTACCATCATTGGAGGTGGCGATTCCGTTGCAGCTGTTGAAAAGGTTGGGTTAGCCGACAAGATGAGCCACATTTCAACTGGTGGTGGTGCTAGTTTGGAACTTCTTGAGGGAAAGACACTTCCTGGAGTGCTCGCCTTGAATGAAGCTTGAGCTTCTCTTACCATCTTCGTTTTGCCATTATATTGAGAAATATCATAAAGGAAACAAACTATTCGTTTAATGTACTAAGTTCAGACTAGAGGTTAATAAAAGGTCATGTGAGGTTATGACCATGGTTCTTAATTTGGAATCAGAACCTGTATATAATAAATGTTTATTTTATAGCAGTCTTGTGTTTAAATTGCTCTATTGCTTTCGTTTTTGTATGCATGACTACAACCTGCAACTCAAACACATGTAGCAATCTGGAAAATGGTTTTGTTTAGAATATTAAAAGAAGCATTCGAGCAATAACAAATCCAAAACTGAGTAAAGCTTTTACTTTTGTTTTAGCGCCCGAGTCATGACCACATTAAGAAAACCCTGTTGAGCTACTGAATCAGATTTGAAAGTTAAACATGGTGAAACACTGAAACCGGCTAATTTGCAACTCAGTAGACTTGCAACCAAAGTGGGCTGGTTGAATATGATGCATAGCATTTTCGAGCTCCAACTCCTTGCCTGTTCTTCGGTCAACATGTGAAGTCATGTGTTTGATTAGTTCGAAGTGATTAAAGGGTAAAAATGATAATTTATAATTGTCGTGGTCTTATCTTTTTAATATTAGTGTATACGTTATTTTTATTAGAGTAAATTGCATTTTTGGTCCTTAAGGTTTGGCCAAATTGCAGGTTTGGTCCCTAAGGTTTCGAAAGTGCGACGATGGTCCTCATTTTTAAGTTTTTGCTGCATGTTTGGTCCCTGATCAACATCAAATTACCCTCGCCTTCTTCTTTTTCTATTTTCTTTTTAGTTCTCTAACATAAATTGTCCATGTTTTTTTTTTCGAAAAAAAATTTTCCGAAAAAAATAATTCAAAAATTTTTTTTAAGAAAAAAATTTTCTAAAACTTTTTTTTCTAAAAAAAAATTTCTTAAAAAGTCCGAAAAAATTCTAAAAAAAAAATTTTTTTTGACAAAAAACTTTTTTTCCTAAAAAAGTAATTTGGAAAAAAAAATTAGTAAAAAAATTTCTAAATGTTTTTCGCACTGCCACTTTGCGATATTTTAATTTAATTTGAAAAAAAAATTAGAATTTTTTTTTTTCGAAACAAATTTTTTTTAGTAAAAAAAGTATTTTGACAAAAAAAAACTTTTTTTTAGAATTTTTTCGGATTTTTTTAAAAAAAAATATTAGTAATTTAATTTTTTTGTTAGAAATTTTTTTTCTTAAAAATAATTTTGAATTATTTTTTTGGAAAATTTTTTTTTTTCGAAAAAGAAAATGGACCATTTATATTAGAAAACTTAAAAGAAAATAGAAAAAGAAATAGGCGAGGGTAATTTGGTCATTTGCTGTTGATCAGGGACCAAACATGCAGCAAAAACTTCAAAATGAGGACCATCGTTGCACTTTTATAACCTTAGGGACCAAACCTGCAATTTAGCCAAACCTTAGGGACCAAAAATGCAATTTACTCTTTTTATTAAAGATTTATGTTTAGATTTTGAAAATTATATTTTATGATTTGTTTCTTTATTTAAAGTTTACTAGTGATTTTTTATTCTCTTTTAAGACACTTTACACTATAAGTAAATGTAATAGGTTTAGGCTTTAAAATGGTTATTATGAGTTTATAGAAAAATGAGTGTTTCTCTTGAAGTCTCGGATGGTCACCCTTCTCTGGAAGTCTCGGTTGGTCACCTTTGGAGGGTTTATCAAAATTCCTTTGTTCTTTGTTATTTGTGTGGTTTTTTTCATTCACAACTTTGAAATGGTGCATCTCCTTGTGGAAATTTCCAACAGCAAACCCAAACGGAATTTTGATTCAAAAGCAAAACACATTACCTGCAATTTTTTTGTACCATAGAAAGAAAAAATTAGTGTTTATGGCAATTATTTCATTCATCCACCAGATAACCATCCAACCATTAGACATGTGCTGGCTGTTTGATGCAATTCAAATGCTAATACGGTCTCCTTCCCTAGCCCATCCCACCAACATCCACAGATTGGACATAACCTAAACCGTAACACGTTAATATCAACTTGATTCATAGTTCGACACAAAAACAATTTTTGCTCAAGTTGAACACATAGGCACATCATGTTTAACTGAAAGACAAATCTCTGAAGTTAAATTACAATTAGAAAGAACCCACCAGAATGAAACACTTGAAAGAGGCAAAATATCCATTTTTATGGTTTTCTCAAAGTGTGCGCATTAACATCAAGAAGTTGAAGTTGAGACGGGAGTATCCTCTTGTGCTCCCCATTCTGTCCATGATCCATCATAAACCGGAACATTTGTCTTTCCAAGTCGATGGAGTCCCTACAACATAGCATCTTTTAGTTTAGCAAAAAAGTAAAAACGTAGTTTTTTCATTTGTACCATTTTAGTGATTGTATTTTTTTTTTTTTTTTTGTACCATAACATGGGTGGGTTTGTGTCCCATTTGAGTCCTTTTGTAACCGTAATCTTAACAATTATATATAAAAATACATCATTTTATGCAATTACCCAACAATCAAATAGTTTTTAAAGTTTAAAGGAAACGAGGTTATCACCAATGCAAGAATGCATGCAGTAACTCCGGTCCCACATGAAGCCATAACAGGCTTGTCCAATGAGATTCCTGCAGCACAATTTTGCAGTAATCAGGATATGATACATACAAAATGTTGTAGTTATAATGTTAAAGTGTGTGTTACAATTATATCTCAAGTACTTAAGTTGCTGAGTTTACCTTCTTGTTCTAACTTTTTCTGAAGCTGGTCTGCTGGTAGCAGTGTCTGTGAGCTGTCTAACATCTGTAAGAGCCGAGAAACATGTCATGCATGAAAGAAAGTAACAGATTTATAGAATACTTCATGATTTATCTATTTGGTTTTCAAAATACGAGTTTAGACAAACTTTTAGCAGGTTAAAGAAAATCAAAACCCAATGATTCGATTACCTGGGGAAAGGGAATGCACTTACTCCCGGGCACGTGGCCACTTCTAATTCCTTTTCTTGGCTCAGCTGCAACACCATCAAACCTGAAAACGAATATTACTTGTTATCACGTCACCTAAATGCAAGCGGTAAGATGTTCACTAGTATGTAGCCACACACAACAATACTTGCGCACATATGATTATAACAAAGTTCATTAGATTTGATTTCTTATACCTGGCCTTTGACCGAGCATCTATGTGCTGATATGTTTGATCTTCCGTGTTCTTTTTAACCTGTAACAGTCACACCAGACACATCAATAAATGTCACAAAAAGACACATCACAACATAAGTTTGTATGTTTGTGTGGATTTCATTGAATTTACCAAACAACTCTCTTTCTCAAGTTTAAATAACAAAAAAACTTATATTTAACAATTGCTATAGCTCCATTTAGGCACAATCAAGTCACTCTAAATCAACTATTATTGGAATTGTTGCAAGATTATTTAGGTCGTTTAAACGTTTTAAAGTTAATTTTGTCACATATAGATGATTTTGTTTGACTAAACAAACTTAACGTACAGACATATTTATGCAGAATATTATTTTAGATTTTCACTTCTGCTGTAATATCTCAGCAATGTTCAACATCTTTCTGATATGAGCTAGGAAAAACACATCAATACAGTTCCACAAACCTGTTCAAGTGTCCAGACGAGATCTGGCTGATATTTTGTTTGAAATGTAACTGGACCGACCTGCCAAGGTAAAAACTTAAATCAATACCCATTACTTCCATTCATAAATTATTCTAAGTGGGTGTTCCAATTTGTGTTCTAGAAGTTACAAAACATTATCTGGTTACTGTTGGGAGGGGGGGGTATTCATATAATCAGATTCAACCAGAAGCAATAGAACTGATTATCGAAAGGGTACATAAGGTTTATATACCAATATCAAAAATCTGCCATTTTGGCCAGTTCATAAATTGATATCTAAAATTTCAAAATTTGCAAAACACTCAAACAGATCCTCTGATTAACTTCGAACAGCAAAATTTCATCCAAAAACTGTCTCCTACAATACAACTGGATTTTATTACAGCTGAAAAATCTAATTTCAAGAACTTAAAATCACATAATCACTTTCAAAACTCATATCCAAAGTCAAAACAGCACGTAAGAACAGTCTAAGCAAACTATTAAGAAAAAGGAAACATTACTAATTTGAAAACTTACAGGCTGCCCCTGGTATACTTTTTCTATAGCTTCACTTGCAGCACTAGCTTTCAATATCGCATCACTAGAAGCACTAGATTCAACATCAAATCCAGACGCACGCCATCTGGGTAGTCCTCCGTCTAATACCCATACTCTATCATGTCCAAATACTCGGAACATCCTACAAATGTAATTTGCCATATCAGCAAAAGTCTTAAATAAGATTCAAATAAGTCAAAGCAGTTAAGGAACTTTTGACTTACCACCAGACACGGGCTGCACTGAAAATACCTTTACCATCATACACAACAACCCCATCTTTGTTTTCAATACCGAGGGCAGAAACAGCAGCAGCAAACGCTTCCTCGGATGGCAACATGTGTGGCAACTGAATCACTCAAGAGAAACATATTGTTTCAGGGAGGTGTTTGATGTGTTTTTGCAATTTCAAGTTGCAGTAATAAGTTTCCAATGTTTAGTACTTTAGTTAAGGGTCAAATAACTAATTGTAGATAATCAGTCTGATACTAGCTGTGCTAGAACTCATTGTCAAAAGATATTAACATAATTACTTACATGCCCTTATTTTACCCTTCAATTATCTGTTACTTCATCTGTCCCAAAATTACTGTCCACCTTACCATTTTACCTTGTCCCAAACTGATTGACCACTTCTAGAAATAATTATTATGATTGCTCAACTTTCCCATATTACCTTATTGGTTAAAAGGTAAAATTTCACTAAGCCAAATAAAGAGACTTCACTTTAACTCTGTGTTTAAAACTAGTGAGCAATAATTTGGGATTCGGGAGTATTTATTTAAATGATCAGAATGTTCTGAACACTCTAAACCAGAAAAGTTATTGTTACAGTTCAATCATCAACCGATGCAACATGTATTAGTACAAATCAGATTACGATTATATAGTGTCACATAGTACTATTAAAACACACATCCGAGCACCCCCTTACTAAAGATGGACTAGTCCACATGCGATCCTATATGTCAAAAATATGACATCATAAAAACTATCAATTTTTTATTCCTATTTTTGGTCTAAAACTAAGTTTTACTTCGAAAGATAATACAAAAAGGAGGATGAAGATAGCCACTTACATTAGTAGTTCGATCGGATATCCCATCTACATCAAAGAAAAGAGCACCGGGAATGTGGGCAACCTGTTGAAACCCCATTCAAACGAGATAATAAGGAGTAAAAAGACTAGAAAAGAAAATAATAATAAGAATCTTTTAGACAAGATACTAAAAAATAGATCGTAACATTTAATAACTTAATTCCTAAATACACACCTGATACTCTTGGAGTGGATTCCTCTGTTCATCGGGCATGTACCACGATGCATCCAACACCTGTGAATATATCCAAACAATTCACATGGAAACTGCGATCAGATTATACTGCCCACACATATGCCACTGCGAGTCAATATTACAAGTTTTTACTCTCATAATTTATTTCGAAGTTAAGAGGTATCAATGTATCATGTCTTTTCATAAATATATGCTCTTTTCATGCAATACAAAATATCCAGAACTGGCAAGAATTATAACAACTCAAAAGAAAACTTCTAGCACACTTTTTTGCATATTCTTATACATAAAAACAGTAGCAAACTATAAGAAGTTATATACAATTTTAAGTGCTCACGACTAATTGCAGAGTGAGCATAAAAATTTAGAGCATTCAAACAGTTAAAAGTGTTGAAAAGGTAAGCCGATTAAATAATCTAAAAGAATGTATCTGTTCCTTTAACCTCCTAATAAGCATACTTAAACAGAAAACCTCCAGTTAGTATAACTTCAAATTTCACCTTGTGTAGAACATGCATGACCTTTTATCAGAATAGTGAACAATATAGTAACGGCCTTTACCATCTCACCATATGCTAATTTAGCAGTAAATTTTCATGTATAGAAACATAAACCAGCAACACTCCATAAACGAACATCGGTGAGTCAGAAGCTGTTACCTTCAAATCAGGCTCCCGAAGATTGGCATGGAGCCAGTCAACTGAAACAACAGGCTCGCCAGTCGACAAGGACTGTGTTGAAAAAGATGCTGTTGATCCAGCCACAGTTGAAGCCATATCACTTCGAACTAAAGTCGTCCTCCTGTGTGCAGAAAAGCTAGGCGAAGACCACGAGTGAAGGGGTTTCTTCTGAAAAAATTTACAAAAATATATGAAAAATGTTGTACACGTTTTCATGTGGTGAAAACTGAAATAACTTAATTGACCTCAGGAAAATAAAATGACATTTCTGCTACCAATCTTTTTAGTTTTTACTTATCTTTTCTATTCTTCTATTTTTTAGTACCTTTTTTAATCCATCTTAAAACCTGGAAAGTTTCATCGTATTGAAATGGGGGCATCACAAACCCAAAATAAACTACAGCCAAACTTACTATTTGTTTGTTTGGATGTGCGTTTATTAAGTGATTATTATGATTTAAAAAATCAAAATGTTTATCTACAAAATCACAGAAGTTGACCGTATATATCAGAATATCGTAAAAATCAGTTCTAGCCAAACACCCTAAACTAACTATTGGTTTAACAAGTTAATAACATATCCAAACACGTCTTTTGGATATGTAGTTGAAACTAATCTAGGAAGAAGCTTAAATACAATAATGTTGAGGTTAATTACTTAAGTTAGCATGATACAAACGTATAAATTTGCACTTTAAAAGTGTTGGGTATGAATTTGAAATTAAAATTTAGGAACGGAGTAATGCTACCAAATGGGTGTTTGGGATTACTTAATGTGTTTCGACAATCAAAAAGGCTATAGGAGATTGTTTGATAATGCTTATTCATAGTTCCAAACTGCCTATTCGATATCTTTCCAGAATAAACAGTTTGAGGTTGCTTCTTTTAAACTGTTTATTTCAGAAATGAGGATTAAGCAGAAAATCAGTTCTAGGTGGCCTTTGAGATTGCTTATTTTGCACTGCTTAGTTGCTAAAAAAAACTATGATATACTTATTTTGAGGGATTAGCTAAACTATCCCTTAGGGAAATGTATACGATGCTAGAACATGCATAACCTTATGTACTTTAACCACTTTGAGGCAGGGTTAGTGATTAATATACAATATTGTATGCATGTCCTAACAGTTTAAACAAAGTTAGCAAACCCCTTTTTTTAAAGTTCTTATTTACTTTAAGGGTTTAGGCTATAATGTAGTAACAAACTTTTTTCGATTTCCCGTATTGGTATATAAACTTCAAAAAATATGAGTAAATGTAACAAACTTTCATAAAATGAACCCAATATGCATATGATGTGTTGTCATACCACAAAATCATTTCTCTGACTCTGAGAGGTGTCACTATTTTTAACGTGACAACAAATCAAAATGTGCATATCAGAGAACACTTTATGAAAGTTTGTTACATTTACTCATAAGCACAAAAACAATTTCAACCAAACACTCAAAAGTCAAAACCACTTAGTTGCTTCAAAAATAAGCGACAACCCTATAATAAACAATTGCAAACACCATCTCAATACAACTTACAACGATACACAATATCAGATAAATAGTTTTGATAAGCAATCCCAAAAATATAACCTAAGGAGGTGTTTGTTTAAGCTTATTTGCGATCTTATAAGCTTATTTGATATTGGCTTATATTTCAAAAGCCCAAATTATTTGGCTTATTTCGAGACTTACGGGCTTATACAAGTCTATGATGTCATAATAAGCTTATATAAGTGCCTAAAAGTCCTAAAATAAGCCAAAAATCTTGGCCTTACGAAATATAAGGCGGAATCAAATAAGCTTAAGCAAGCACCCCCTAAGTGATCAAATATCGATTATTTTACAAGTAGGCAAAACTTCAAGTAATCCCAAACACCCCCCAAGCCTAGCTTATTTCCTATATTATTTATCAACTTATGTCAAGAACACTAATAATGGGGGTGTTTCTTTAAGCTTATATGTGGTCTTATGAGCTTATTTGATTTCGGCTTATATTTCATAAGCCTCAATATTCCAACTTATTTCGAAACTTGTGGGCTTTTAAGTTTATCATGATATGATAAACTTATATAAATCTCAAAATAAGCCAGAAAATTGAGGATTATGAAATATAAGGCGAAATAAAATAAGCTCATAAGGGCACATATAATAAGCTTAAAGAAATACCCCCTACTAAATAAATAGCTAGTAAAAGATATTGAAATACTTACAAAGAAAAGGGAGGCAAATTTATGGGAATTTTGGTGGGGGTTTTTGAAAGAAGAAGAAATTAAACGATGTGAGAAAAGTGAGGATGTTCTTGAAATAAAAGCAGATGCCATTTCAGATCATAAATGATAAACGTTCCTCGTTAAGATATATTGTTGACAACATAAATATATTTATAAAACCTGTAGTAGGTTTATTGATTCTGATGATAATAATTGTTGTCTGTCAGCTTGTTTTTTAGTACGATGATGATGATGATGATGATGATGAGGGTTTGGATTCTAGACACCAAGTATTCGGTCCTTTGAGGTTTTTTGCTTGTCCAAATTAGCCCTTCTGTTTTTTGCTTTCTTAAAATTGGATCGGATGGTGTAATGGCGTTATGCGGTCAGCGTTTTGTACACGTTGGCGTTGAGTTGACTGAGTATCGAATGTTGGACTTGGGGTTATGGCTCATCGTCATTGAACCAACGAGTAAAATGTGTATATTTGTGTTACCACAACGAGTAAAAAGTAGTACAGTGTTACTACGTCGAGTAAAAAATAGTTTAGTGTTATGTTGCTATGACAACACTTTTAACAATTTAGGTGTTTGCCACAGCTTTATTGCTTTTATGGGATTTGAACATGGCCTCTTTTACGCTGTGTTCTCGAGTTATGTCATTAAAGTAAAGGGAAGGAAATGGAAGTAAACACTTTCCTCCCATATTTGGGCGGAAATGGAAGTAAAAAAAATTCATCCAAATAACACTAACTTTACTTCCAGTTTACTTCCATTTTCTTTAATGAAATAACTCGAGAACACAATGTGGGAGTAAACCTTTTCCCTTTCCTTCCCTTTTCTTTAATGAATCAACTCGAGAACTGAGCATTAGTCTTTTTATAACCCTCGAGTCTTCTATGAAAGTTATTTTGATGCTAAATGTTATAGGTATATTAGTCGGTAGTTTGCCACACCTATTGCTTTATTGCTTTTTTACAAATCCATTTCATACAAGATAAATAAATATTGTTCCGTTTTGATATAAACACACATACAAATTTAACAAGCCATCTTAAGCCAAATAGTTAACGCATACATATAGTTAACGCAGGGACTGACTTTGCAATGGACCGCTAAAGCCATCTTAAGCCAAGAACCATTTCATTCAGGCCTTCTGTACATAGCCAAACGTTAAGTTATCAAGGGTATATTTAACTTTTTGACTTTCAACAACATCCTTGTATACCATACACCATCCCACAAGCCAGCTGTTGCATAAACGTTGGTCAACACAACAAAGTTGGCTGTTTTTCAAGGGTCCAAATCAAATAAACTTTGAGCTGCTAATTTCCCTATAGAAACATTACCATAGTCCATAGACACTACACTCCCCAAGAATCGCACCCCAAACTGAAGCATCGGGCTATTTCACTGGATTTTGAGTACATGTCGATAAGAGCATTGTTCATAAGTACATCATGGAAGGCTAAACATTTTGTAAGAAAGAGCGTGTATTTGTTTTCCAAGGCTTAATAAAGCTGAGTTGGCACATATGTTGACCATGGAGCATAATATTACAGTATCAACATTCATGAGCGCTTGACGCAATTCAATATAAAGGTTCACAGCATCCATGCTATTATTACCTTCACGAGCATATCCTGCAATCAACGCAGTAAGATATTGTATCTTTTTCGGTCATGTTTCTGTATATTTGATCTGCACTTCGTACGCTTCCTTTCTTTGAATAGGCATTAACTAATGAACCATTTAAACTCTTGTAGGATTCAAAACCCAATTTCAAAACAAACCCATGTAGCTGAGTGACATTTGAAAGATCTTTACCTCGAGCAGAAGCCATCAGAACACTAGCCATGGTGAAGTTGTCAAGAGTCATACCTATTAAAACTCGACTGTTAGCAGCTGATGAAAGATTAGATAATAATGTGTGAGATGGGCAGTAGGGGGTGCTTGGCGTGGCGTTTTGTCAGCAATTATATGATAACAATAATCAGAATCACATATCATCTGTCGCAAACGGGCTTCAAGATATAGTTTTTCGATGTGTTTCTATTGTTTAAAGTTATGACCATTACAAAATTCAATTATTTAAGGATTTAGATATAAGGGATAATTCCATATTTACCCAATTTAAATGTCGAAATTCCGTATTTACCCAAAACACAAGTTTTTAATGCACATGTACAATGCTTTTAAACCATGTGTTGGAGAAATATGGAATTATAGGGTTTAAGTTGGGTATATATGGAATTCCCCCATATAATATGGCCATTACAAAACTAGAATCAATCTTGTTGTAGCTACTCCAAATCTAATTATTCAAACTCCTAAGCACGAGAAATTAACTAATTGCAACTAGAAAACTAGATAATCAACTAGAAAACTCGAAAAATTAACTGAAATTAACCACCTTCACGAAGCATCAAATGAAACATGAGATAAGCATCATCAAACCCACCACCCCCCCCCCCGACTAGCAAACCCACCAATCATCGAATTCCATGAAACCAAATTCTTAACCACCATCGCATCAAATACACGCCACACATCCTCCATCTTCCCACCTCTCAACCAACGCACATTGCACAAACACATACGCAAAAAAACCCACTCTTCAAAACACACTCTTGCACCCCCATCCAACACCTTAACCACATCGAATTCGCAGACGCACCTACAACACTCCCATATGTAAAATCATTCCTCGTGCCCCCTCTAGGACTGCTAAAGCCATCTTTTTAACCCAAGAACCATTTCTCACGGTTCAGTCCTTCTGTACATCTATAGGCAAACGTTAAGTTATCATCTTCATCTCGTGAACAAAAACCATCATCTATCGAGTTATGGAAGCAAAAGCCTCTCACTTGATGATTCGAATAAACTGAAACCAGATTGCTTCCTCAACTTCTTAACTTTCATAAACTTCCTTATATCCCGTACACCATCCCACAAGCCAGCTGTTGCATAAACGTTAGTCAACACAACATAGTTGACTGATTTCCGAGGGTCCAAATCAAATAAGCTTTTAGCTGCTACTTCACCTATTGAAACATTACCATATACACTACACGCCCCAAGCATCGCACCCCAAACTGAAACATCGGGCTTCATATGCATTTTTTGTATCAAATGATAAGCTTCTTCTATCTCACCTCCACGTGCTAATAAATCAACCATACATGAATAATGCTTTGCTTGAGGCAATATATTATATTTACTGACCATATTATTGAAACATTCCCTTCCTTCTGCTATCAAACCACTGTGACTACACGAGAATAATAGAGATAAGAATGTAATATCATTTGGTTCATACCCTTCATTCACCATCTTTTTATATACTATAATTGCATTATGCCCGTAACCGTGCTTACCATATCCAGCTATTAACGAAGTCCATGAGATAACATTCTTAGCCTTCATTTCATCAAAGACCCGACATGCATCGAATATCTCACCAGATTTGGAGTACATGTCGATAAGAGCATTGTTCATGGGTACATCATGGAAGGCTAAACATTTTAAAGAGAGAGCGTGTATTTGTTTTCCAAGGCTTAATAATGCTGAGTTGGCACATATGTTCACCATGGAGCATAATATTACATTGTCAACATTCATGAGCACTTGACGCAATTCAATAAAAAGATTCACAGCATCCATGCTATTATTACCTTCACGAGCATATCCTGCAATCAATGCGGTGCAAGATACCGTATCTTTTTCGGTCATGTTTCTGTATATTTGATCTGCACTTCGTACGCTTCCTTTCTTTGAATAAGCATTAATCAATGAACCGTTCAAACTGTTGTAGGATTCAAAACCCAATTTCAAAACAAACCCATGGAGCTGAGTGACATTTGAAAGATCTTTACCTCGAGCAGAAGCCATCAGAACATTAGCCATGGTGAAGTTGTCAGGAGTCTTACCTATAATAACTTAAAGATTAGAAACTGGTGAAAGATTACACGATAAGAAACTGAGAGATAGGTTAATTAGGGGGGTGCTTGGCATTTCCTTCTGAAAGTTATTATATGATAACAATAAACGGAATCAGATATAGTCATATAGCTGTGACAAAATGGGCTTCTAGAGATAGCGTTCGGACTTGTTTCTATGGTTTAAACTTATGACAATAGTAGTTGTTTGAGTGGTCGCAAATTCTGATTATTTAAAGGTTTAGAAGTAAACGACCCCTAAGTAATTGGAATCAAATTTCGTGCAGCAACTCCTAAGATAATTATTGAATTCCCAAATACGAGAGATTAACCATTTGCACTAAGAAACGGTATAATTAGCTAATCATTCTCAAAACCAATGCCAAACACCCCTAAAGAAACACTATTCACCTAGCCCTTGGTTCCTAAACCTACCTTCACGAAGCATCAAACGAAACAAGACAAAAGCATCATCACAAAATCCCAGGCTAGCAAACCCACCAATCATCGAATTCCACGACACCAAATCCTTAACCACCATCCCATCAAAAACACACCACGCATCCTCCATCTTCCCACATCTCAAATACATCTCAACCAACGCACACTCCACAAACACATCACCACAAAAACCGCTCTTCACAACACACCCTTGCACCCCCATCCCACACCTCAACCACCTCAAACTCCCACACGCGCTCAACACACTCCCATACGTAAACTCATTCCCCTTAACCCCCTCTCGCCCAATTTTCACAAAAACCCTCAAACCCTCCTCACAATACCCATTCTTAACATACCCAGAAACCAACGCACCCCACGTCACCAAATTTCTCTCACGCATTTCATCAAACACTTTACGTGCATTACCCATGTCCCCAAATTTAGCATACATTATCACTAGCTTAGTATTTACATGTATATTTGAAGAAAACCCGTTATCGTAAAGATGTTTGTGGAGTATTTGGGCTTCGTTGTACGCGTTTTGTTCGATACAACCATGTAGGAGTTTTGTGTATGGAGGGTGGTGGAAATGAATTGGGTGTGATAGGATGATGTTGTTGATAGCATGTTTAAGGTTGGAATGTGGTTTTGTTTGTGTGTTGGGGATTAAGGTTGTTGCTGGTCGGACTAGTTTGGAGAATTGGTTGAGTGTTTTATGGTAGATGTTGGTCATGGAGCGATTGGAGTCATTGTTGTGTTTTCAAAATAGGGGGAAATTTATACTTAGTGGCGAGCAGGTGACGTGGAGCTAATGTGGCGAGTGAAAACTGTATCACATCATATATTCGTTTCCGTAATGGGAATGGACTTATTGAAACCATAACTGAAGTAGTAAGAGTGATAAATTTCGTAAGTTTAAGTAACGGCAACGATCCATTATGTAATTTACTCTAGTTTAAGTGATATAGGTGACAAATAGGTTCGATGCGATTTAAGTCTACTTTCAACAATATGATGGCTAGTTAAGCTGGAGGGAAAATAAAATAAAATAAAGGACAAGAAACGTACAAAATCGAACCATGACATACCAAAAATCTCTTCTTATTTTTTCTATAAACGAAGACTAGTTATAATGCCCGCGCACGCGCGAGTTTTTTTTAAAAAATTTTGAATGATATATTTTTATTTATAAAAAAACAAATAATTTAATTTTTATTTTGTTTGATTTATGATTTTTAATTGTAGTTTTTTATGATTAAAGATAATCATTTAAATCTTATCTATATTTTTTGTATTTATCTTCTACTTGTATAGTATATCAACAAAACGAATTTAAAAACTTATAAATTAAATAATAATTAACATATTACCTAATAAGGAAATATTCCTTTTTTTCAAAATGACAAAGTACCCACCAAGGGTTTTGTTTTATTATATATAAGAGATACCAACTAAGAACCATACTGGTACACTATGGTTCGAGTTCGCTCTTTGCGGTTTTGGCCTCAGTTTTGCACATTACAACTTAGAGTTATGCAGTTGCCTCCAAAAGAGTATATTAATTAAAGAAGATATAACCAAAATGTGGTACCAAGGGAAAAAAAAGTAGTATGCTCTCGTTGAGAGTCGAACTCAAGACCTCCCGCTTACTAAACGGGTGCTCTAACCAACTGAGCTACGAGAGCTTCTTGTTACTAATTTGTTAAGTGATATTTTATACATTGATCTATACCTCCAAATCAATCACGCATCAGCTACAATGAAGCCATTTCTTAGATTTTATTCAGTGTTTTTTCATCATACCACAATTGTTAATCAGATTTAAACAAACCATAACCATTGCATTTGTGAAAAACGAACTAAGCCCGGCTCCACAAGGCTTACATATTACATTATTTTTTTTACGTTACGACTATATTACAAACCATCACACCACACTAAAGATAAAAAACAGTGCCTAAAGAGTTGGCACATTAAACTATGTACATACGTGCCTAAACAAGTGGCATTTCTTCAATCATTTGAAAAATAATTCTTGAATCTTCATTGATTTTTTGTTTTATAATATTCCATCGTTGGTGATTCAGTGTTTGTTGTAGAGTAGCGACACTTCCAACTTTCCAAGCTATGATGACCAAAATGTTATGCAAAATATTATATGAGAATAACACTGCTAACATCCTACCGTTGTTGTACTTTATACAGGGTGAATAAGAAATGTGGCTGTTCTCATACATGTAATCTTTCCTTTGCGCATTTGACATTGAAACACTGAGCATGATTATACTATCCATGTGTTACAAAAAGTAAACTGTATATTTATCAAAGGACATGCTTGCTTATCCCTCAATGTCTAAGTATCTGTATGCATTGTCATGAAGCTCTATATCATAATTCACCGTACAAGCGACAGCTTATAACAAGTTCATAGAAAGCCAGAAAAAAAAAAGGATGATAAAGTATATTGAAATATACCCTTAAAAAGAGCTTGTATAGAATAAGTGAGTTACCACTAACATAGTAAAATAACAGTGGTGAAATTGATAGTTTGCGTGACAATAGAATGAAAGGACTAATACTAAAGTTTTGAGCACAAAATTTTTACTTACAAATGGCTCGTCAACTCAATTGGATGTTTTACACTTTGAACCCGCATTACTACCAATAATCACCACAAGAACACTTGCCATCACTAAAATGGTGAAACCTAAAAGGATCTTTCAATATAATTTTCCGCTTTACAATATTGCTTATAAATTTGAAAGCCGAATGGCAATCGCCACAAACCCGAAGGTTCTTAAATATCTGTAAATCTGAACCTTCAGGGGTATTAATCAATCCATACGCAAGTGCCAATCTCTCACTATGCTTCCATATATGATCCTCCTTTTGTTCTTCATCAATGTCTTGCAATGAATAGCTTATATCAGGAACATAACCAGCTTCTTTAACCATTTTCTTGAGCTCGTACAATTTGCTATATATCTTATCGCTATGAGGATGAGATTTATCCCCTATTGCAAAAGAACTCACCTTTCTTTTCAATTTAATCCAACTACACGCGGGTTTCTTCTTAACATTGCTAGATTCCATTTCTACCCTTAGGTCATGAACCGCCTCCCATTCCCCACTAGTTGCACACACATTTGAGTATAGCACGAAAGCAGAATCATCTGAAGGGTTTGATTCAAGAAGATGGTTCAAAGCTGTTTTTCCAAGTTGTGAATTTCCATGGATTCGACATGCTGCCAATAAGCTTCGCCAGACAAAGTCATTTGGTGTGACCGGCATATTTTTTATAAAATTTTCAGCCTCCGTAAGCCGTCCTGATCTTCCAAGAAGATCAATTATGCATACACAATGCTCGATACCAACAGGAACTCCATATTTTGTAGTCATCAAAGAATAGTATTCGAGACCCTCGTCTACTAAACCTCCATGACTACATGCAGATAAAAGAGAAACAAATGTGACATGATTGGGCTTCAATCCAGTGTTCACCATTTCATGAAAAACGTCCTGGGCATCTTGAAAAGACCCTTGTCTAGCAAAAGCTGATATCAGTATATTCCACATCACATGTGTTCTCGTATTAGGTTCTGGAAGCATTTTCAACACATCATTTATCTCGCCGCATTTTCCATACATATCCATAATGGATGTCAAAACAAACTGATACAAGTCGAACCCAAATTTAACGGTCAAACCGTGAACTTGCTGACCTTCTTCAAGAGTGGATAAATTAGCTGCAGCAGCAAGAGCTGCAGAGAAGCTAAAATGATCTAACAGTATTCCGGATTTAATCATCTCTGAAAATGTTTTCAAGGCTTGTTCTCCATTACCATGATGAGCATTTGCAGCAACCATCACATTCCATGAAACACAATCCTTGTTTAGTAAACCATCAAAGATACGCGTACTTGAGTTAAGGTCTTTACACTTCGAATACATTGTAATCAATGAATTCTTTACATAATCATACAAATCAAACCCCGAACGAATCACATACGCATGTAACGGCATCCCATGGATAGGCAGGTGGTTTGAACCAACACAAGAGCTAAGAACATGAACCAATTTTATGTAGTTTGACGGTTCATTTTGTTCTCTCATTAACTTGAAAACTTTAATTGCTTGATCTGTTTCTTCACAGTCAGCATATCCACCGATGAGAGTGTTCCACGTCACCAGGTCCCGCTCAGGCATCCTTTCGAATACCCGTTCAGCTTTCCGCATCATCTTCTGCTTCCCATACATCGTGACTAACGCATTTCCAACAATCAGGTTGTTTTGAAGCCCTGCTGTGAATACAAGGGCGTGAAGAATTTTAGCTTCTGCAATAAACTCATGTCCTGAGCAAGAGGCTAAGGCACTAGTGAAAGTAACATGATTTGCACGTATTTGTCGCTGAAGCATTTCAAGAAACACTTTCAAGGCTTTCACATACTCGCCGTATTGAGCATAACCCGCAATTAATGAATTCCATGAAATTGAATCCTTTTCCGGCATCTCTTTAAACAACTTCGCCATTTCCATAAATCTCCCAGCTTCTGAATACATTCCTAAAAGAGTATTGCATAACGATAAGTTCAAATCTAATCCCAGCTTATGCACCAAACCATGAACCGCAGCACCCCAGATAATATCATCCATTACACCACACACTGATAACAATGCAGAAAGTGTAATGGGGTCCACTTTCTCATGGACACGACGCATCAAATTAAAGCAACAAAATGCATCCTCATATACATTATTACGTGCATATGCCGAAATCATGGAGTTCCATGAAATAGTGTCGCGCCAACTCATCCCATCAAAAACATAACAAGCCTCTTTAACCCTACCCAAATTTCCAAACATTGATATAAGAGAGTTAGCAACCGAAAGATCATATTCATATCCACACTTTACTACATGTCCATGAACTTGATTGCACAACATATCATCTTCTAATGACCCGCAAGAAGTAATCACCGTAGTAAACGTGTTCTGGTTACACTCAACATCTTCACACCTCATTTGCCGATACAACTTGACAACTTCCTCAAAATTTCCATTATCAGAATACCCCACCATCAAAGAAGTCCACGACACAACATTCTTCTCAGGCATCTCGTCAAAAAGACCACGAGCACTATCATAAAACCCATACTTAGTATAAAAATTCAAAAGCGCAGTCCCTGCATACACATTACACAACAAACCATTCTTCAATATCAAACCATGAACCTGAACCCCTTGATCCACCATATCCCCCGACCCTGCACACCCCGTTAACAAACTCGCTATAACAAAACCACTCATTTCAAACCCCTGATCACGCATTCGCCCAAACAAAACAAAAGCATCCGAATACAAACCAACTCTACTCAAAACCGATATCATGGTATTCCATGTAGCTTCATTTCTTTGAGGCATTTCATCAAACACATACAATGCACATTTCACATTCCCGAACTTCGCGTAAAAGTTAATCAAAGTATTAGTATGAAATATACTTAAACGACCCAAGTTTTTTATACAGTAACCATGTAATGACTTGCCTACTGTTTCGTTTTCGATATCCGAAAAACCCTTGTAATTAAAAACTGAGATAATGGGGTTGATGGCTGTTACATATTGATGTATCTTATGGCTTATTATGAGGTTATTTATGTTTGTGCAGGCCTTTAAAAGTTGGTGCTTTTTAAGGGACAACATTATAAGCATGCCCAGATGAGAGTGGAGTTTGAAAAACCAGGTTTTCTTCTTCTAGGTATTTCGTCAAACACCTTGCATGCACTTTTCATGTCACCGGTTTTTAAAGAATTAAGACTGGTGAATAACCTAAAAGGAGTCAAGGGTACGATGGTTATTGCCTTTCAAAATAATACTCTCTCGGTCTCAAAATTATTGTCAGGAGACAAGAATCACCTAAGTTTAATAAAAGTGGGGCCACTATAAATCTCAACCACTAAAATGGAATATTCTCTCACTAAATTCTCTAGTTTTTACTTAAAAAGGAAAGTGAACAACTTATTTGAGACAACTATAAAAGGAAATATGGACAATAAATATGAGACGGAGGGAGTAACCCTTTTCATGTCAATTAATTTATTTTGTCATAAAGACAATAAAGGGAATAAGTTAAGCTACGTATGTTATAAGGCTTATTGGGGGCTTATAAAATAAGTTTAGTTTGTCATAAAGGTTTATGGAGTCTAATAGCTTATAAAATATGTCACGAGCTTTCATAATCCCAAGCTCATAAAATGAGGCTTATAGAGTCTTATGGATAGTTAAATACTTAAATACCAATATAATAAATTATCACGCAAAAGCTGTAAATATATGTGAATTTAATATTATGTATTTTTATGTGATTTTAAATTAATAAGCTTCAGCTTCAACTAATTCGCGAAAAAGCTTTATAAAAATATACGCTTCAACTTTCGGCTTATAATATAAGCCCCAGCCCCAGCCCCAGCCCCATCTCTACCCCCAGCCCCAGCCCATTCGCCAAACATACCCTAAGTAGTAAAAAAATAGGCCAAATCACATACTAGTATCCTGAATTTGGCAAATTGGATCCTCTAGTATCCTGAACTTTTAAGAGTGCAGAATGGTACCTTGAACTTGACAATATGGAATTTCTACTACCCTATACTACTTGACTTTTTTCTTTCTAAAAATTAATTTAGTAAAGTTTTTTTTAATAAATAACTGATAGTAAAACTTTGGCCAGGTAAAATTATCTTTTCCTAAAATTTAATTATTTTTTATTTGTTTAAAAAATATACTATTTTATTTGATTATCTAGAATATAAAAAATATATATGTAGTATCTATTTCAAAAATATTTCTCACGCATGACTCTTAATATATCTTTATATTATATTATTAAAAGTTTGTTACAAATACAATTTAGATCAACATATAACTAATTATATATGAGTTTTTGTAATTTTCAATTTGACATATGCGTATGACGAAATAAATAGCTAAATGGTTATGATCTCAAAAATAATTGAAACAAACACTTAGTATATAATACGGATATCTATATATCAAAAGTAGTGCACTAGATTCACTTTCTATAAGATACTAGACGAGTACTCGTGCATAGCAACAGAATTTTATAGCGGTAGATAATTTTCATGATAAAAAAAAGTTTATGGGTTATAAATGAAAAATAATAAAAGTTTGAGGATTTGAGGATTAAATATAATGTTTTGAAACCCGGTTTGACATGGGTGGTTCAACCGCTTGAACCGTTCCGGTCGAAAAACGGTTTAATTTAAACCGGGTCAACCTGACGGGTTGGGTCGAAAACACGGGTCAAATTAAACCGGGTCAACCAGCCGGGTTTGAAGCGTCCCGGATCAACCCGCTTTTTTATGTGTATTAATAATTTCTTTTTGAAAGATATGTTTTCAACATTTCCTTTTTTAGTTTGAACATTCAACATTTCACTTTTGAGTATACACCCTTTATAAATAGTATAGATTATTTCAAATACATATTTATTCTCAATTACTAAATATAATATTATATTAATTAAAAGAAAATTGAAATTAACTAAATTTTCAATAAAATATAATTAATTATCTTAAGTTTAACTACAAATCATTTATATTACATAAGCCTTAGAAAATTAATTTTTTTAAATAATAATAATAATAAGGTATGGAGTTAATTTAGTATAGGGTAGTAGTAATTCCAGTTTGTCAAGTTTGGGGTATCATTTTGCACCCTTAAAAGTTTAGGGTACTAAATGATCCTGTTTGCCAAGTTTGAGATACTAATATGTGTTTTGGCAAAAAAAATAATAGATAATAATAATAATAATAATAATTTGTTATATCAATAAAGCGAGTATCAGAGGGGTGGGAGAGGTAAGGGGGTAGTAATTATACCACCATAGTTGTTAAGATGTCGATCATGATCTTAGGATCTTAAGATTTTACGATACTTTAAAGCAAAAACAACATGCATCCTACGTAGGATCTTAGTAAGCTTAAGATCTTATAAGATGCCGATCTTGAACACGTGATTTTAAGATCTAATCCGATCTGATCTTACTATTATCGAATCACAAACTAAAAAACGGCAAAGTTATGGATTATGTTTTATAAAATTTAAAAACCAACATGTTAATCTTCTTACATATTTCATATTCAGCATTTTCATGAAATATTCATATAATTTTGTGTCTATGATATATAATAATTTTGTGTCTATGAAATATTCATATAATTTTGTGTCTATGATATATAATAATTTTGTGTCTATGATATATAATAATTTGTAGATTTTGAACTTGAAAATATGTTCTATATTTAAGCTTCAGAATTTAATTTTTATGAGTAAATGTACATGGTGAATATTGAAAGGGTTGATGTTGGAAGCTTAAATGCTCATATTGGATTTAAGATGTAAGATTTCGCCATAGTATATCATTCCAATGAACATGATATAAACTAAAAGAAGTATTGGAGTTGCAGCTAATGTTCAAACATGAGTTTTCAACATGATTTTTTAGGTTACAAGGCATGCCCAATGCACCTTCTAGGAAAAATTTGAGAAGCAGATCAATGACTATGTTAGTGATCCAGAATTCCAGATAGCACAGTTGATGCTGTTGTGGTTATTCAGTATGGGTGGTACAAGATGTGGAAAGGTACCACTGATGTTATAAGCCCGAATCTAATATCATTTGATTTTTGTGTAGTGACTACATCTACTTTACAAGTATATTGGTTTTCAAGTAGCTTTTGGGTATCTGTATATTACGCTCTTTACACTTGAAGTTTGTGTAATAATTACTCCCTATCTTTTACAATGATCCGTTTTCTCATAAACATGTGTATGTGACGTTTCAAGGGTCAAGAGCACAAAAGTTTCAAAGTGCTATGATGCGATAAAGAGAATAATTACACACACTACAGAAACAACATGGTCTATACGTAAGTTCTTTATAGCCTTTTAATTTATGAGTTTAATAAACATGTTGAACACCACTTGAATATGAATACACACTTCTTTTCTTAATTAGATTTACAGAAAGTATCACAACTGTTATCCACAACAATGGGTTCAAAAAGTGTTATACAAGGTATTACGATGTGGTATTCATAACCCAATTTCAACTTATAGTTAAGAACCTGTTAAAAATACTTTTGAGTCAAATATGAGAGATCCGGAAGCTGATGAACTAACGGGTAATAATGGGTCAAAAGTGACAGTTTTGAGAAAAAAACATAAGTTTACGAAAAAAAAATCTTTTACTTTGAGTTTCTTATGATAAATAAAGACTAAATGGACCATTTGTAATGTGATATAGGTTCTGGACAAGAGTTATACTTTTCTTTTATTCACAATTAATGTTAAGTGGAATGATGTCGCACTTATAGTGCTAAGCAAGCATTGTTCATTTCCTGTTAGATTGATCTTATAATATGTTAACACCTTGATATTGCAACCATCTTCAGTTGAAAATATGGAGGGGACATGATGGGACTCAAAGTTGCTCTAAATTCCCTTAATTACTCGAGATGAACAAAAACATAGACAATGCAGAAAAAGTACATAATGAAAAAGTTTTTTGCACCAAAATAATTTTCTTCTTTGATGATACGATTGTGCATCAATAATTTATGTGTATATAATTCTACTTTATTTCGTGAAAAACTTCTATAGTTTTGTTTGACATGTTAATTTAGTATTTCATGTTTATACAGCAACCTTTGCAAGCAAGGCACACTTGGGATAACAACCTACTATAGGTTTATGTGTTTGCGGATAAGGATTATGTCTAAGGATTGACGAATTTGCAGCCTACTTGATCTTTGTACATTTATTGAGCTTCTTATGGTTTGATTTTTCTTTTCTTATTTTGATATACAATCCAGTTTGATTTTACAAGACTTAACAACATTGTTGTTGAGATATGTGTACTTTAAATGGTGATTTCATGTGAAATTAACAACTGAGTTTAATGATATTTTTAATTGATATACAACCTTATTGGATTCTGTTAATACAAATATCGTTTAAAAACGTTATTTATATTTTACGATCTTTGCTAAGTTTTGTTAACAACAAAGTGTAAACTTTAGTTTTTAGTAAAACATAATTTTAGTTTAAGACTTGCATAACTAGACTTTATTTCATATAAACATTTGGTACATTTACATTTCATATAAACATAACATTTTCATATTTCCTAAAATAGAAAATGTACATGACATCATGATATGCTTCATGAGCATTTATGGAAAGGTTGAGTGTTTGACTTTCCATAAGACTTCTTACACATTTTAGAAAGTCTTCTACTTTATCTATTGTGTGTTTGACTAGTAGAAACATGGATGTGACATTGCTTAATATGGAAAGATTTCTTGCACATTAGTCTGTCAAACCTGGCGGAACCTTGGGATTACATGGACGGAACCCATGGTTTGGTTCTGCCGTGTCCGCCAGGCTGCTGACTTGTTTGGGTATAAATACCAAACCACTTGCAAGAAATCACTCATCACTTCTCATTATAATTTACACATACATTCTCATTACATTCATCTAACTCATTAACACTTCATTTGTGAGAGATCTTTTGTAGCAAAGGAGATCACAAGTTCATACCAAAAGTTACAAGGTTCAACATAAAGTTGCAAGTCTTGTTAGCTTAGTCTTGTGTAAACTAGTGTGGTTTATACATCTATTCATTGTGTACTTTAAGTAGTGATCGGTTAGTATTTTAGGCCTTAAAATACATAGTGTGACGGGAGTGGTTGTACCCTTGTAAAAGAACTCGACATCTAGCTTTGTGTCGGTAATCTTGTGTAAGCGACGTGTAAGGTTTTCTCCGCCGGTGAAAGGAGCTTGTTGACTAGTGAAAGAAACTCTCGAGTTGGATACTCGGGGCGTGGAGTAGGGCAAGGAAAAAGAGTCCTTGTAGCCGAACCACGATAAACTATCGTGTTGTGGTTTGATTGTTTCTTTCGTTACTCTTGCATATTATATATTGTCTTGTAGTTTAGATCTTTGATTAAACGTAAAGTTTCAAAAGATAATTAACTTAAAAACCGGTAAACTATTCAACCCCCCTTCTAGTTTTCCACAGATTCTACAAGACGTAATACCTCTGTTTTCTTGCTATCTTCATATACTAATATGTATGGACATTAACTTTTTTTTATCCTTTAATTCAACTGGAGAAATTTATATATCTATAATTCTTGCTTAATATATATTTCTTCGTATAAAAGGGATTGCACATATTAAAAATAATTTAAATAAACAACAAAAGAAGACATAAATCCTTTAGATTAACTGAGGACTGTTTTGGCATATGTTCATAAAAATGTCGATTTGATAGACAATCAAAAGCATGTTAACTCTAAATTGAAAATCAATATCATGATATTTAACAAGAACCTCTATTCAAGCCCAAATAATTAACGGAACACATTTTGAAAATAAGGTTATCATACCAAGCAGGGGCGGAGCCAGGATTTCATGTTAAGGGAGGCTGACAAAATTTTTTAGAATCTTAATAATATAATTCGAACCAATATATCAAAGCATGGAAATTTGGAAAAATAAATCAAAGCATGGGTTCAACTCCAGCTCCAAGTGACTCTTCCATAACATTGTCACCATTAGTTTGATTCTGAGTTTGAGGTTGAGCTTGTGTTTGGGTTTGGGTTTGAATTTCGGGGTCATGAATGACATCTTCTATTCGCTTGTAAAAAAAATCAATTGTTCTCTTTTTGCTCATGGGTTAACCTAGAAGCATAAAACTTTTGCATCAGAAGTAAACAACAAGTACAAGTCAATATCCATAACTCTATGTCTCTATAAACACAAAAAATAGTTTGTAGCTTATTTGCTACATTATTTTTCAAAAGTTCATGTATTCAGCACTTCATCAAGTCACCAACCTATAACTTTGTAACTTTGTTACAAATTTTTTTAACACCTCATCACTTTATAAAGTAAATGTGTGTGGTAACTGGTGAGAGTTAATTCCTATCGCATCTCTTCTTTTACATTCACTTTAGCCTTCTGACTATGCATTCAATAGAATCAAATAATTTGCCTTGTTTTATTTATCTCATGAGTTAATATGATCATTAAAAATTAGGAAAAGTAAATAAAATTAAGTATACAAAAAGTGAGCAATTGATAATCATGCGATAAAAAGCTTCAAGCAATTAATACTTAATTGTTATCAAGTAAATGAACTCAATGAAGTGACCATTAATGTCTAACAAAAACACAATTCAATATATCAACGGATATTGAATTAGTAATATTGGTAGGGGCTGACTATTCATATTCTTAAAATATTGGGCTTTTGGCCTATATTATAGTGAACTTATTGGGCTAGTTGGGGGAGGCTTACACCCACTAGTCCCCCTATCTCCTCCGCCCCTGATACCAAGGTTGAAAATTACTCCGTCGGATAAACGTTTACCGATGAAGATCGTTAGGAAACAATTTCCTTTGTCAGTCTCATTTGCCATGACGATAAACAAGAGCCAAGGGCAATCCTATTCAAAAGTTGGTTTGTACCTCCCACATCCTGTTTTCACACATGGACAATCATACCTCTTTCACGCGTCAAAAGCAAAAAAGGTTTGAAAGTTGTTATTTCGGATGCGGATGGTCATCTATTAAACACTACTACAAATGTAGTCTACAAAGAGGTCCTCCACAGCCTATGACCAAGTTTCAAGAGGTATGTACTAATACACATGTGATATGTTTTATACGATTTTATTTATATGTATTATAAGGCACAAACATCTTTTACTTACACTTTTTTTCTAACTTATTAGGTGCTCACAATATGTTCATTAGGTTATCACTCAATTATCGCTCAGTACGTACTTCTGCTTTTCAAGACCATCAAGATTTGAGCACGCGTGCACGGACGTTTATTAGATCATCAAAATCATATGCCACAATGCATGACGTTTATTTCATTATTAGTTACAAGCATTTTACTCTATACTGTCATTAACTTATTACGTACTTTTCTTTTCAAATACATGATTCAAGCTGTTTGCTTTCGGTTTTCTTTATTTATTATTATTATTATTATTATTATTATTATTTTATTTTTTTTAGCATAATCTCTTCTAAAACCCATGGATTCCACGGGTCTATAAGCTAGTATATATATATATTTTATGGTTTGTTGCTCGGCATACTTTTTCCGAAAAGAAGAAAATGAAGTGCAAGAAAATGGTGTATAGAGTTCATTGAAACCATAAAATTGTTAGACGATAAGTGTTGGACTTAGGCCCGTATGTATTTGGCCCATGTGTATTGTAGTCTATATATTCTGTCATATGTATACCGAACCTTATTGATTCAATATACGATCATTATATTCTCCTACATGGTATCACAGCTACTCGATCCCCACCTTCCGCAATATAAACCCTAAACCTATTGTTTTTTTTTCTTTTCTTCTGTGTTCGTTTAACAGCTTATTGTTGGTTTGTCGACCTTGTGTGTTGTCGACGAGTATTCTATTGTTTGTCGACCTTGTGTGTGTCGACCTCGTTATTTGTTTAACATCCCTAAACCTTAAAACTCCCTACTGTTGTCGACCTTGTTTTGAAGACGATCGTTGGTGTTTAACATCACCAGTCGCGGGTTGTTGATTTGTGTTTATGATCGACTTTTAATAGTCTGGTTATTAAGATACAGGAATAAAAATTCGACTTTGGTTTTTCTTTGCAAAAGTGGTGCGGTGAAAAAAATATTACAATAGCTCAATAGTTAATATAATACCTCGTATTGGTTGGTCAAGATAGGTGAAAGTTAATATAATACCTCGTATTTGGTAACAGGTTACAAGACAACAAAACTCACTCCACAAACCCTAAGCCATCACCATGACTACTGATACGACTCCCCCCGCACCAGTTCTCACCTTATCGGATAAACTTATGGCCATAAATCACCTAACCACTTTTGTTCCCATCAAACTTGATGTTGATGAGATGAATTACTCACAATGGGTGTATTATTTTTCTCACCTTTGTCATGGCTATGGCATCTTGGACCATCTTGTTGATCCACCCGAGTCCTCCTCTACCACACCTTCTTCACCACCAACTAGGGATCCGGAATGGCTAAAGGTTGATTTCATTATTTGGTCTTAGATCTTTTCCACACTTGCAGTGAATCTTCAAAAGCGGTTGGTTGTTCTTAATCCCCAAACTGCCAAAGAGGCGTGGGTGTCCCTTGCAACGATTTTTCAAGACAATAAACGCCCAAGAGCTATGGCTTTGAAGGCGGAGCTATGGAATTTGAAGCTTGGGGACTTAACAATTGATGCATACTTTCAGAAAATTGAGTCAATTGCTTCAGTGTTAAATGTTCTTGGTTCTCTTCTTAGCAATGACGATATTGTTACGTTTGCACTTAAAGGCTTGCCAAACACGTATGATGTGATTTCTACAGTTATTACTAGTAGGGAACCCTTTCCCGATCTCAAAACGGTTCGTTCTTTATTGACCACTCAAGAGATGCGTATGAAATCTAATGTTCATGACCCGCTTGTGGATGCTACATCTGCTTCTCCTATGGTCCTATTAGCAAATAATAATGCTCGGCGTTCGTCTAATCCTTTGGAAAAAGTGAACAAACCTTGTTTTCTTTTTGCTAAAGGTCATTATCGTTTTGGTGAGGCGTGTCGGTATCTTCATAATGGTGTTCATGGTAAGTCTACTTTACTCCCTCGTACTTCCGGTTCATCATCTCCTATGTCGGATATGGATACCTTGCGACAATTGTTGGCTAAGTTGGGGTTTACCTCTACGCCTAGCCAAACTACTCCTCCTGTTGCTTATACTACCAATACATCTCCTGTTGCTTATACTATGAATAACCATCCTTATGGACCGGCTCAACTACAATACCAATCTCAGCCTCTCTATTCGGCCCAAGTGTTTCCATAGGGGGTTCAAGGTTTATCACAGGGGGCAGGTCATAATGTTGCTCAAGGGGTTCACGGTCTACCACAGGGGGTTCAATTTGGGGTGACAGGTTTGTTTCCACAAGGGGTTCACGTTGCGCAGGGGGTTCCGTTTGCTGCAGGTTCTCAGCAGTTGCAGGGGGTTCAAGGTCTACCACAGGGGGTTCAGTTTGCAGGTTCACAACCTGCGGTTTAGTTCGGTCCAGGTATGGTTCAGCAAGGGCCATCACCAGCCGGTTTTCACCCGGGTCAACTACTAGCATCAGGTTCACAGGGTTCGGGTCAAGAGACTTTTTTACAAAATTCCTTTAATACCACCACTCTTCAGGAACCGGCTGCTGGCAACTGGAATATGGATACAGGTGCGAGCTCTCACCTTAATGATTCTATAACTAGTCTTAGTTATATTCTTAATGAGTGCATTTATCCGTCTGTTGCGGTTGGTGATGGGCGTTTCATTCCCGTCACTAACTCTGGTCATAGTATTTTGTCTACCCCTTTTCGTCCTCGTCGTTTAAATAATGTTTTAATCACTCCTCAAATTGTCAAAAATCTAATTTCTGTGCGTCAATTTGTTCGTGATAATTATTGCACTGTTGAATTTGATCCTTTTGGTTTTTCTGTGAAGGACTTCCTAACTCGACGGGTACTCCTCTGTTGTGATAGCACGGGTGATCTCTATCCTGTTACGAAGCCTTCTCCCATTCCTCAAGCATATCTTACCAGTCAATATACGTGGCATCAACGACTTGGACATCCAGGGAGTGAAGTGTTGCAGCGTCTTGTGTCTAGTGATTCTATTTCTTGTAATAAAAAGAAGCTTCTCGTTCTTTTCCATGCTTGTCAGCTTGGTAAACATGTGAAGCTTCCGTTTGTTAGTTCGTCTAGTTCTGTTACTTCTTGTTTTGACATTGTTCACTCGGATTTGTGGACATCCCCAATTCCGAGTCTTTCTGGATTCAAGTATTATGTTTTGTTTCTGGATCATTACTCTCAGTATGTTTGGGTTTATCCGTTAATGAATAAATCTGATGTTTTGTCTAAATTTCAGTTGTTTCGTAGTTATGTTCGTACTCAGTTTAAGTGTGAAATTAAATCGTTTCAGTGTGATCATGGTGGTGAGTTTGATAATACTGCCTTTCATAAATTATTTTCCACCTTTGGCATCCAATTTAGATTTTCTTGCCCTCGTACATCTCAACAAAATGGAAAATCTGAACGCATGATTCGTACCATAAATAATCTTATTCATACTTTGTTGTTTCAAGCACACCTACCACCAAACTATTGGACCGAGGCTCTTAATATGGCTGTTAATTTATTGAATATATTACCTTCTCGTGCTATTAATAATGAGATCCCCTTTACCCGGCTTTTTGTTGCTACACCTGATTATAGTGTTCTTCGTGTTTTTGGATGCCTTTGTTACCCACATGTCGATACCAATCATAAATTAGGACCCCGCCTCACAAGTTCCATAGAGATTACTTCTCAATACGATTTCTTTCAAATTCATTAAAGTGCCACACCTGCAATCTTTCTAGGACACGCAGCCAATCATTTTGGCTATCGTTGTCTTGATCTTAACACCAACAAAATTATCATCTCTCGCCATATTACCTTTGATGAAACGGTTTTTCCTTTTCAATCCCATCCTTCCAAACCCACTCTCTCATATGATTTTTTGGAAGATTCTTCTAATCTCATTTCCACCATTATCCGCACCACCCCAATTGCTCCTGAACCAACACCAATTGCTCCTGAACCAGCACCAATTGCTCCTGAAACAACACCAACCGATAACCCTGCACTACCTACACCTCCACCAAATGATCTTGTTCCTACACCAACACCTCCTTTACCACCTTTGCCTCCACCTGTTGTATCTACTCATCCCATGGTCACACGTTCTCGTACAGGGATTACTCGTCCCAATCCTAAGTATGCTGGTCATGTGTCTACTGTTTCTCCTTTGCCTCGGTCATATAAAGATGCTTTTAATGATCTCAATTGGCGAAATGCTATGTATGATGAGTATAATGCACTTCTTAAGAATAAAACTTGGACACGTGTACCTAGACCTGAGGGTGTTAATGTTGTTAGTTGTATGTGGTTATTTCGTCATAAATATTTGGCTGATGGCACTCTTAGTCGGTATAAGGCACGTCTTGTTGCCAATGGTAGCACACAGATTGAGGGGGTTGATGTTGATGAGACCTTTAGTCCGGTTGTTAAGCCGGGCACCATTCGGACTGTTCTTAGCCTCGCTATTTCTCGACATTGGCCTGTTCATCAGCTTGATGTCAAGAATGCTTTTTTACATGGTGATTTAGCTGAAACTGTTTATATGCATCAACCTCCCGGTTTTGGGGATCCAGAGCATCCGTATTATGTTTGTCTATTACAGAGGTCTCTTTATGGTCTTAAGCCGGAACCTCGGGCATGGTTTCAGCGGTTTGCTGCTTACATTACTACTGTTGGGTTTACTCCTAGTCGTTGTGACTCTTCTTTGTTTATTTACAGACAGGGTGATGATACTGCTTTTCTGTTACTATATGTAGATGATATTGTGCTCACTGCTTCCTCTGATAGTTTATTACAACGGATTATTGCTTCTTTGCATAAGGAGTTCTCTATGACTGATTTGGGTGCTCTTAACTATTTTTTGGGTGTGTCGGTTATGCGTGACTCTTCTGGGATGTTTTTATCACAGCGTAAGTATGCTATGGAGATTTTGGAGTGTGCACACACTAGTACAATCGACGCTTTCCCTGTCGACTTTTTTACGACGTTGCCGTCGACATGACCACGGCATTACCTGTTGCCGTCGACATGTCGACGGGAACATGACGACGCCGATGCCCTGTCGGGAACAGCATTCCCGTCGACAATCGCCGTCGACATCGTGGGTCCCACTTCGTTTTTCAGTCAAACGAATTCTTTGTCCGTCAAATTGTTCCCGTCGACATGTCGACGGGACAATAATACTAATTAACATTTTAATTTTTAAAGGTTAATCACGTTTTATATGTCGCCGTCGACATGTCGACGGCATCATTAAACTATAAGTTTTTATTGTTTAATGGTCCCGTGGACATGTCGACGTCATCATTAAACTATAAATTTTTATTGTTTAGTGGTGCCGTCGACATGTCGACGGTACCAAGCTGTTATACTGTTAACAGAAGGCTGCAAACTAGCAATATTCCAGTTTTTTTCCGGAAAAATCTACCAAAACCTGTAATACCAAAACCTATAACCAGAAGCTATAACCACTCAATATCAACATGTCCTAACACATACAACTCGACATCGGCTAAAACACTTGTAAATTATCGCTAAACACCCTTAAAATGCATTAAAACATATAAAGTCTACAAAACGGGGTGTGGTAATATCTATACCTAGCTGCCATATCTACAAATGTTTCAATATTCGCGATGTTCAAGTCGCTAAAAGGTTAAACTACAAAATACTAATATAAGGGTCGCCAAAATACTGTTTTAACCATAAGTACAACACAAAATAACCCGAGTTTACACCTCTACATCCCCAAGTCACTCATCATCACTATGACCATCCACATCGCCATGGCCACTCCAGCTCCCGCTCCCGCCAGCTGAGCCACTACCTCCTGCGCCAGCTCCACTGCCCGAGCCATCCACGTGCTGAGAAATTCATGAACAAATTAACATAAGCATGCACACATTCAAATACATACACATTCAAAATAAATATACACATTTAAACAATCCATTAAAATTTAATTCCGGACGGGTTTTCTATAGGATGATTAACTTCTGACGGGGACTTTCCGAAATTAATCACTAAAGTCCAAAAATCATTTACAAAAATCTAACAATAATACACAAATCGACTATTTCAAGTTAAACAATTTATTTCAAATATACACATTAAAAAGCCACAAATATCATATATATGCATTCATATATGAAATTTGTTTTTCGGCTTATGTTTTATAAGCTTATTTTCTGTGAGTTAAATTGAAACTAGAGTAAACTACACCGTTCGTCCTTTTGGTTTGCATTGACCGAAGCCTATAGTCCTTTGACCAAAAAAGTTGCACCACGCGTCCTTAAGTCAGAAACGTTATGCGCCGTTAGTCCCTCCCTCTAACGGAGTCCACTAACGCTCGTTAACTTGTTTTCTCATGAGGGTATAATCGTCATTTCGCACCATAAGGACGAACGGTGCAATTTTTCGCATTTAGTCCATTTTTTAACGTTTTCGTCCATTTTTTTCGTTTTCGTCTGTTTTTTTACGTTTTCGTCCGTTTTTTTACGTTTTCGCCCGTTTATTTTATGTTTTCGCCAGTTGTTTACGTTTTTGTCCGTTCTTTTTACGTTTTTGCCCATTTATTTTACGTTTTCGTTCGATTGTTTACGTTTTCGTCTTTTTTTTTAAGTTTTCGCCCGTTTTTTTTACGTTTTCGTCCGTTTTTTTTATGTTTTCGTCTGTTTTTTTATATTTTGCCTGTTTTTATTACGTTTTCGTCCATTTTTTTTACGTTTTTGTCTGTTTTTTTTATGTTTTCGCCCGTTTTTATGTTGGCATAAATAATGCATAAAAACGTTATTTATATTATTCGATATCTCTACGTTTTGATGATCACAAAATGTAAAATCATTAAACGTAAGATTACTACGTAAACAAGTATTAAGCTAGTTTATATCATTATATCCAACTTAATCACTTAAGGTATGAATAAACAAATGTTTAATACATCTCATGATCAAAGGGATATTTAATTAATTATTACAAAGTTTATTTAATTATATAAACATATTATATATTTTTGAAAAACACTTTTGGTAATAAAGAAAAATGTTTTAATCATACTAAATATATGAATTCAAATTTTTAACCAAAATCAGTTAGTTTTTCACCAAATAAACTTTACTCACTAAAAGACAGAACTTCTGGCCGTTACAGATGGGCGGCCCCCTTAATTATAAGGGGCGGCCCCCTTAATTTTAAGGGGGCTGGCCATGAATTAAGGGGGCCGGCCACGCTCCTCTGTCAGAATCTGTCAGAAATTTTTTCCTATAAATACCACCTCAAACCTGGTATTTTTCTCACCTCTTGCACGAAAATTTTCAGATCTAAATCTCTCTAAACATCTTCTAAAACCCTTTGATCATTAGATTATTAATCCTTGTTTCAAGTGATTCAATCCCTCATCATCCATCCTCATCCAAAGTTCAAGAGAAGAATACTCCTTCAACCTCGATCTATGGAAATGGAAAAATATTTAGAAGGGAAAATCGTTTTTAAACCACCATTTCTTGAAAATGAAAATTTTCTTACATGGAAAAATGAATTCGAAAGTTATGTGAAATCAATAGACTATGATCTTTGGCATGTCATTTCAAATGGTGATATTAAATCAATAAATACTACTTTTGAAAAACAAAATAACTTGGCAAAATTTATTATATACAAAGCTATTTCAAATGTTGAGTATGAAAGAATATTTTTTTTGTCAAACGGCAAACGATATGTGGAAAAGTCTTTCAAAATATCATCAAGAAGAATGTCAAGCCAAAGAAAAACTTGCACATGAGTTAGTAGCAAAAGAAAGCATAGAAGATAAATATTTAGTTGATGTAAGTACAAATGCTACTAGTTCAAATGTTTTATGTGAAGGTAATGATGCCGAAAACAACAAGAGCCATGACAAGAGTAAACAAGAAGTTGTATAGAGATGACAATCAAAAAGGAGCTAAGTGACGATGACGACTCTAGTTCCGAAAGTAAAGATGAAGAATATGCAAAGGTCGTTAAAGAATTCAAAAGACTTATCAAAAAGCGACAAAGAGTACAAAATAAAAGGAAAACAACTCGAAGGAAAAGAGTTGGTGATGAAGAACAAGAATGCTTCGTTGCTCAAGCGTCAAATGAAGTATGCCTAGGAATTAATTTGGAGCCCGATGAATGGATAAAGGATAGCGGGTGCTCAAGACACATGAAGGGGAATCGCAAGCTATTTTCTACATACAAAGCATACAATGGAGGTAATGTTATTTTTGGTAGTGATCGTCGTGGAAAAATCATAGGCAAAGGTACGATCTCTCAAGACTCCCTAACTATTGAAAATGTTGAACATGTAGATAACTTAACATATAACTTGCTTAGTGTAGGACAAATATGTGACGATAAGTGTAGGGTTACCTTTACCGATAAGAATAGTGTTATTATTAAGGATGATAAAGTCATCGGTAGAGGATTAGGAAAGGCGGCGTATATGTCATGAAACTAGGAGATAAACTGGAAGATAGGATATGCCTAGCAACCTTAGACGAAAACTCCACTTTGTGGCATAGGAGATTAGGTCATGCAAACATGCAACAAATACAATCTTTGGTGTCTAAGGAACTAGTTAGAAACTTGCCTAGCCTAAAATATAATCAACACTTTTGCGATGCCTGTAAGATAGGAAAACAAGCACATGCTAGTCATAAAGCTAAGAATATAGTATCCACCACTAGATGCTTAGAACTACTTCATATGGACCTTTTCGGTCCATCCGCGGTGCGGAGCTACGGTGGCAATCGCTACACGTTAGTTATAGTAGATGACTATTCACGATACACGTGGACTAGGTTTCTAAGCGATAAAACCGAGGCCTTTGATAAATTTGAGACATTTAGTAAAATGATACAATATAAGCTAGGATGCTCTATAGTTTCAATTAGGACGGACCATGGTAGGGAATTTGATAACGAAATACAATTCAGAAAATATTGTGATTTAAATGGAATATCTCACAACTTTTCCGCTCCACGAACACCTCAATCAAATGGAGTAGTAGAAAGGAAAAATAAGACTTTACAAGAAATGAGTAGAACTATGTTAAACGAGCAATCTATCCCACAAAAATTTTGGTGTCATGTTGTAGATACTTCAACATATATACT
>LBNU01031409.1:24022-52806 GCA_014162995.1 Artemisia annua | reverse complement strand
ATTTTAATTTCATAGTTGTTATTCCGTATTAATATTTACCGTTTAAAAACTAATAATAATAATAATAAGGTTATAATAATAACAATAACCATCCGAGACTAATAACCACTCCCGACAAAACATAACCAAAACCAAATCCGAAACAAACATCACAATCCTATATCTCGCCTTAACCAAAATATACCAATTCTATCCTAATCCCGTCACTAATCCTAATATCACAACTTCAATCCCAAATACCACTTCGGCTAACCAAAACTAACCTAAACATAATTATTAACAATACTCAAGTCACCAAATAACAATACCAACAACCAATAAAAATAACAACCAAACGCCACCCACCACCACCACCATGGCTCGGTGGTGGTGGCTAGTGGCTGCCGAACCACAAACAAACCAAACGGACTCACGACCTCACCAATAACCAAGAACATACACTCCCTCGTCACCCATACTCGAACCAAACATGACCAAAATACCAAAACCTCACCGAGTCACCGAGTTGACTCGGTGAGTTCGACCGAGTCGAGTCACCCATCGGGCCAAGAAAACATCCACACGAGTTTTACCATTTAAACACTTTATTAAATCGTTTTTATTAGCCAATAAATCGGATAAAATAAAAAAAAGAAATTAGGGTTTTATTAAAAACGAGTTTTATTAAGAAAACGTGATTAAAAGACTTGGGGAAGGCTCGAATACCAAAAGACTCGCCGGAAAATATGGGTTTGGCCGGAAAAGTACAAATTCCGAATCTACAATTGTAGATCTAGGGCGCGTTAGAGGGTTTGGGACGAAACGGGTTGCGGGGATGAGTCGGGGATGTCCCGATCTACAAGTCTATATGGGTGGTGTAACGTGAGGTGGCCGGAAAATTTTCCGGTGACCGGAATAAGGGGCGGCGCCGGCGAAGGGGTAGGGTGGCCGGATTTAGAGAGAGAAAGAAGAGAGAAGGAGGAGAAGTGTGTGTGTTTTTGGAGTGTGTAAAATGAATTAAGGGTGTAGGGTGGGGGTATATATAGGTGAAGTGTTAGGGATGGGTTTTAGCTAATCTTCTTCATAAAACGGTTCGGGACTCAAATGACATAGCAAACGGACTCGAAAAATTATAAAACTTGCGCCATCGTTCTCGAAATAGTTTTTCCAATAAAATCAAGCATAAACTTCATGGTTTTTCTCAAACTCAAAATAAATCAAATAATTTGGCAAGTGAAACAAATTCGAGTTTTTCTAGGTTGTGCTGAGCTAGTCTACAAATAAATTCTCGTTCCTAATATATCTCACGCTCTTCAAATCAAATTTAACATGCTTTAAAGTTTTAAAACGTTTCAGGCTCTAAAAATAGAAGTTTGGCTAGGATTAGGTTTTAGGAAAATACCAGGTGTTACACTCGAGCTGTGGTATCGGGCTGTGGGCTCGGACTATATAAAAAAGTGCACGTTAATATATTGGTTTCTTAAATATTAATGCGCTCAAACTGTTGACGGTGACATGTCGTCGGGATACTAAAAGTTTCACAAAAATATAAAAAAGAGACCACATTACCTATATATCTTGCTCTAGGCTCTCGCTCTCGGCTCGCTACTGTATTAAAGAAAACAAAAAAAAAGAAAACAAAAAACAAAAAAAATTACATAAATTAATAACAACACTTACATTACATAAATTAAAAAAAAATGACAAATTAACAACTCACTGTCTCGTATGGAAGAAAAAAGTTGGGAAGAAGATGAAGAATTAAACAACAGAAGGGTTGAGGAAAGAATTAAACATGGGAGGAAGAGGAGGAGGTGCCCAGTGGTGCTCGTGTAGTGGAGCTGTGGTGGTGGAACCGTGGTGGTGGTGGGGTTGTGGTGTTTGTGATAGATCGATTTGGAGGACTGGTGGTTGTGGTGTTAGTGTCGGAGGTGTAGTGGAGGAGTGGTGGTTGTCTTATTCGTCGGTGAAGAGCAGTGATGATAGATCGATTTGGTTTTTTTTCTAAGTTATGAACAATAATTGACCAGATCCACTTTTAGATAATAACTTTAATGATCCCGTCGACATGTCCACGGGATAGTAAAAGCAATTTGTCGGGGTCTTTTTGGCGGTATAATTTAATTTTTCGTGAAAATTTTGGCGCTTTCCTTACCGTCGACAAGTCCACGGGATTTTTAGTTTTATACAAATAAATAATTAGCAAAATTTAAAAATAACTACTTAAATTTAAAATTAATTAATTTTATTTAATTAAATACTTTTATAAAATTGAAAAAACTATTAAAAAATAGGTTTATAAATTTAAAAAATAAATAGTTAAATTTAAAATTAATTACTTTTGTATAATTAAAAAATTAAATACTTTATATTTAAAATTAAATACTTTAATTTAAAATTATTACTTTTATATAATTAATTTTTTTAAAATAAATGCTTTTAATTAATATATAATTAGAATAATTACTTTTATATAATAAAAAATTAAATGTTATACACGAGATGTTTAACGAACGAGCCGAGATGCTATGGTTGTACACGAGATGTTAAACGAACGAGCTGAGATGATATCGTTATAAATGAGATGTTAAACGGATGAGTCGAGATGCTACGGTTATACATGAGATGTTAAACGAACGAGCCGAGATGCTATGGTTATACACGAGATGTTAAACGAACGAGCCGAGATGATATGGTTGTACACGAGATGTTAAACCAACGAGCTGAGATGCTATGGTTATACACGAGATGTTAAACGAACGAGTCGAGATGCTATGGTTATACACGAGATGTTAAACGAACGAGTCGAGATGCTATGGTTATACACGAGATGTTAAACGAACGAGTCGAGATGCTATGGTTATACACGAGATGTTAAACGAACGAGTCGAGATGCTATGGTTATACACGAGATGTTAAACGAACGAGTCGAGATGCTATGGTTATACACGAGATGTTAAACGAACGAGTCGAGATGCTATGGTTATACACGAGATGTTAAACGAACGAGTCGAGATGCTATGGTTATACACGAGATGTTAAACGAACGAGTCGAGATGCTATGGTTATACACGAGATGTTAAACGAACGAGTCGAGATGCTATGGTTATACACGAGATGTTAAACGAACGAGTCGAGATGCTATGGTTATACACGAGATGTTAAACGAACGAGTCGAGATGCTATGGTTATACACGAGATGTTAAACGAACGAGTCGAGATGCTATGGTTATACACGAGATGTTAAACGAACGAGTCGAGATGCTATGGTTATACACGAGATGTTAAACGAACGAGTCGAGATGCTATGGTTATACACGAGATGTTAAACGAACGAGTCGAGATGCTATGGTTATACACGAGATGTTAAACGAACGAGCCGAGATGCTATGGTTATACACGAGATGTTAAACGAACGAGCCGAGATGATATGGTTATACATGAGATGTTAAACGAACGAGCCGAGATGATATGGTTATACATGAGATGTTAAACGGATGAGTCGAGATGCTACGGTTATACACGAGATGTTAAACGAACGAGCCGAGATGCTATGGTTATACACGAGATGTTAAACGAAAGAGCCGAGATGATATGGTTATACGCAAGATGTTAGCCGAGATGCTATGGTTATACATGAGATGTTAAACGAACGAGCCGAGATGATATGGTTATACGCGAGATGTTAAATGAACGAGCCGAGATGCTATGGTTATACACGAGATATTAAACGAACGAGCCGAGATGATATGGTTGTACATGAGTGTTGGGAATTACGCTAAGTGAGAATTCTGCTGATGGATTCTGTTGAAGAGCTGGAATCTGCTGACGATAACTTTCTGCGGAAGAATAGTTTCTGCGTAGTGTGTTTTTGCGGATATAGATAAACCGCGTATTTTGTAATTTAGTTAGCATATGCATGAGTTTTATTAGGAGAAGTTAATGCATATCTTATATAGTTTATAGAATATACGTTTCTTGTGAAACGGCTTAGGGTTAGGGTTCCTTGTCTATAAAAGGAACATATTATTATATTTTATGTACGAGTTTGAAAAACAAGTTTTAGTTTTTATAAAAGATCCATAGAGGATCAAAGAGTTCTTAGTATTCTGTGTTCTTACTTGTGTTTGTTTCCGCTTTAGAATACAAGTATTAGAGACTTTCTATTAGTGTGTTTGTGATTACATAAACATTGCTAACGATTCACGAGTGCTCAAAGATCTATCAAGGTCTTGGTTTCAACAAATGGTATCAGAGCCTCAGGAGAGTCTCTGTGATACTAAGAACATCACCTTTTTTTCACACTCCTAACCAAAACAACCAACCATCATGCCTGGATCTGACAATGAGACAGAAGTTACACACATTCAAAACACCACATCCTTACAACAACTCGATCTCACAAACAGTAATGCAAAATTCCCTTACCTCAAGAAAGAAGAATATGAACTTTGGGCTATGAAGATGCAGAACTGGATCACCAATATTGACTACAATCTTTGGAAGGTGGTCCTTAAAGGTAATAGCCCAAAGAGGACTGGAACAGATCAAGAAGGAAGGATGTACCATCTTGATCCTACAACTGCTGAAGAAATTCTAGCTGTGCAGAGGGAAAGTAAAGTTAGAACTATTCTCCTTCAGGCTATCCCAGAGGATCACTTGGGTGACTTTCACTTCATGACTGATGCAAAGGATATCTGGATGGCCATAAAAGCTAGGTTTGGTGGGAATGAGGAGTCCAGAAGGATGAGGAAATCCATGCTCAAGCAGCAGTTTCAAGAGTTTCAGATCACAGAGGAAGAAGGTATCCACAAGGGATATGACAAGTTCCACAAGATCCTGAGTCAACTGAATCAACTGAAAGCCAGGCCAGACAATGAAGATTGCAATGCAAAGTTCCTGAGATCCTTACCTCCATCTTGGTTGCAAGTAAGCATTGCACTCAAAGCTAAGGGTGGACTGGACATGATGTCTTTTGATGATCTATACAACAAGCTTAAGACTCTTGAGCCAGATGTCAGAAGTCCAATTCGTTCATCCACTCCCACTTACTCAGCTTTTGTCAGCTCAACCTCAAATATGATGCCTCATATCTCAAACCCAATTTCCTCAGCATCATCTTCATACACCACCACCAAATCAAATACTCAATCACAGTCCAGCAGTGTATTGGAAGATGTACTTCACTCCTTTGTTGCTGACTATGAAAGCCAGCAACAACTATCTTATGAGGATTTTGAACAGGTTGATCCACTGGATATGGAAGAGATGAACTTGAAGTGGCAGGTGGCAATGCTTTCATTAAACATCAAGAGGTTTGAGAACAAGTCTGGAAGAAAGTTTGGATTCAATGGAAGAGATCCAGCTAGGTTTGACAGAAGGAAGATCAAATGCTACACTTGTGGACAGATGGGTCACTTCTCAAGAGAATGCAAGGATAGGAAGACTACTGATGAGGTTAGGTACTCTACCTATCAGCAGAATCAAGGAGATGTTGGAACTTCCAAAGCTGGACCTTCCAAAGCTTTGGTGACTGTGGATGATCATGTTGACTGGAAGACTCATGAACGTAGTGATGGTGAAGCTGATCAGAGTGGATTACTGGCCAGCTGTGATACAGAGGATCATCATGATCAAGTTGCCCTTATGGGCATCTCTCAGGTACAAAATTGTGTGTTTGGTTGTAGTGTCAAATATAATGAGCTTAAAGAATCTTATGATGAATTGAAACCACAATATAATGAGTGTTATAAAGAACTTGAGGCATATAAAAATGGTTTAAGGACTTTAGAAAAACAAAAAATTTGGTTTCAAAAGAATCAGGCTACTTATGAAGAAAAAATTAGTGTGTTAAAAAGAGATTTAAAATGTGCACAAGATGAGTTGATATACACTAAGAAAGTAAATGCTAAATTAGAATCTGACAACCAAGTACTAAAAGAGGAGCTAGATAAGGAAATAGCTACACACAAAAAGTGGTTGATATCAGGTGATAATCTAGCTAGTTGTTTATATAGTTGTCAAGCTGTAAATTCTAATATAGGTTTAGGTTTTAAAAAGTATGTTGGCTTAGAAGTTAGGAATGACCTTGGTAGGACCACACCACCAGGTTTAGCTAATTATGTTAAAGAAGGTTCATTACATGCTGTGCCTGGACCTATAAGAGGAGAACACATGCCCATTGACCTTTCCACCACTGTAGACTTTGATGGATCACATCATCTTTATGGCAAAAAGTCAAGTGACTTGCCTGACCCTAATTCTAATACTGCTGACTATTTGTTCCCCCAGCCCCGGAGAGATGCAGAACTCTTTTTTTTCTCTGTCTCGTACTTTGTCTCTTGTTCTACCAGTGACATGTCTTCTGACCAAGGGTCTACTGCCTATACAAGTTGTGTATCAAGTGACAAGTCAGACCTTCCCAAGACCTCACCCAAGTGTCCATACAAGCCTGTTAGAGTCGCTGCTGATGATTTAAAGTCAAAGACAGTTTCCTCTGAAGACTTGTTATTTAATTCTTTGCCAAACAATAATTATAATTCTGTCAAAAACAATTCTGTCAATGTTTGTGGTTTGAATGCTTTTCATGGAACATCTTTCACTGTTAATAAATCTTCTAAAAAGAAGAAATGTTTTGTTTGTGGAAGTAAATCTCATTTGATTAAGGATTGTAATTTTCATGAGCAAAGAATGGGTGTATGTGCTAGTCAGAAGAGACCTAGACCAATGTGGAAACATGTCCATGATATACCCTCTTATGTTCCACAAGCAACTCACTCAACCAGCAGATCTAATTATGCTGATAGATCAGCTTCTGCTGATCAATCAGTTCCTGCTGATACACCTATTTCTGCTGATAGACCTTTTCAGCCCAGTAGAAAAAGACAAGTTGCTAGACCATTCTATAGACCTAATAATTCTTACTTTTCGAATGGTTTTTGGCCTAGTTATTATCACCCAATGTATATGGGGTGGGGGGCACCATGGGATACTGCTGTTAAGCCCTCAGCAGGTTGTTCTTGGATTAATAAGGGACATAACTATCAAACAAGGTCCAAGAACAATGGTGGATCTTGTACATCTACATGGCCTAACTCTTATGATCAACAAGGCAGGCTCAAGTCAGTAATGACTTGAGTCTCCAAAGTGTACTTATATTTTGTATATTTTTTTGTTGTTGTTGTAGGATCATCCCCTGAAAAGTAAAGAAGTTGGCATAGTAGATAGTGGTTGTTCTAGGAGCATGTCAGGAAACAGAGAAAAGATGATTGATTTTGTACCCATAGAAGGTGGAGGCAATGTGACTTTTGGTGGAGGTGATGGTAGAATCACAAGGAAAGGAACTATTAGAACACCAAAATTGGATTTTGAAAATGTGTATTATGTAAAGGAACTGCAACACTTCAACTTGTTCTCAGTATCACAAATTTGTGACACAAAGAACAAAGTATTCTTCTCTGAGGATGAATGTCTTGTACTCTCTAAAGACTTCAAACTTCCAGAAGATACATCAATTCTGCTGAGAGTAGCAAGGAACAACAACTTATGCACATTCAACATGAATGATGTCCAACCTGAAGGTGATCTAACATGCTTGGTGGCTAAAGCATCCCTGGATGAATCTACAAAATGGCACAGAAGGATGGCTCATGTGAATTTCAAGACCATCAACAAGCTTTCTAAACTTGGTCTAGTTCAAGGACTTCCTTCTAAAGTTTTCACCAATGAGCACAATTGTGTTACCTGCAACAAAGGGAAGCAACACAGAGCCTCATACAAAGCAATTACAGCTGTGAGCACTATCTCAGAACCTCTTCAGTTGTTGCATATGGATTTCTTTGGTCCAACTCAAGTAAGAAGTATTGATCATCAGTACTTCTGTTTGGTAATCACTGATGATTATAGCAGGTTTTGTTGGGTATTCTTTTTGAAAACTAAAGATGAAACATCTCAAATTTTAAAAGAATTTGTTACCCTTGTTGAAAACCAGCTAAACAAAAAGGTTAAAGGTATTAGGTGTGATAATGGGACAGAGTTCAAAAATGCTGTTTTGATAGAGCTTTGTAACTCTAAAGGGATAAAAAGGGACTATAGCAATCCAAGAACCCCACAACAAAATGGGGTTCCTAAAAGATAGAATAGGACCTTAATAGAGGCTGCAAGATCAATGCTTGTAGACCCTAAGTTACCCACAATGTTCTGGACTGAAGCAGTAAGTACTGCTTGTTATGTTTTGAACAAGGTATCTATCACTAGACCTCATTTCAAGACACCTTATGAACTTCTCACTGGGAAAGTTCCTTCTATTCATTACCTCAAACCTTTTGGATGTCAAGTGATCATTTTGAACACTAGTGATCCACTTGGGAAATTTGATGGAAAAGCTGATGAGGGGTACATTGTGGGATATTCAGCTCATAGTAAGGCATATAGGGTATATAACCTAAATGCTAAAAGAATAGAGGAGACTCTTAACCTGAGATATCTAGAAGAAAAGACTAATGTTCAGGGTCAAGGTCATGCTTGGTATTTTGACCTGGATTACTTAACAGATTATTTGGGTTATACTAGATTTGTTGCTAACCAATCTGCAGGTACACAGGAATCTCCCACTAACAATGCAGGTGTCCTAGATGATGACTCAGAAGATGAGTCTGAGCTTGATGAACAAACCATTGTTGTACCTTCATTTCCTCCTAACCAGTTTGCAGGTGATGGTGCAAAAGATTCTCTTGATATGAATGAAGAAGAGTCACAATATGCAGAGGATCTTGCAAACTCAAGAAGCAAGAGCATGCAGCCACTCAAGAAGCTGAGAAGCTTGGTGAGAAGTTTGCAAAAGATGCTGAAACACTCCTTAGACAATCAGCACAAGCAGTCAGTGGAAACCAGGATACTGCTGACAGTTCTTCTGACAGTTCACCTGTTTCTCCTGACATCACCATATCTGCTGACAATCCTGCTGCATATACTCCCATTTCTACCAAGGTGTCCACAGACTTTGGAGAACCATATACCAGATTTCCAAGTCCTTCGGATCTTGGTAATCACCAACCCAAAGCTGACATCTTCACCTCATCTTCCTATGACAGTGTTTTTGAACCAACAATGACCAATCTTGATACCACAATTGCTGTCAACCCCAATGCAACAAAAAGGATCAACATTCTACATCCACAGGAAAATATTATTGGTGATCTTAAAGACCCTGTTAAAACTAGAAGCACAGTGAAACAAACTAAGTATGGAGAAGTTGCTTTTATTTCCTATGTCTCAAATCAACAAAGAGACAATCACACAGACTTTCAACATTGTCTGTTTGCTTGTTTCCTCTCTCAAATGGAACCAACCAGTGTCCCACAAGCTCTTGCAGATTCAAGTTGGCTTGAAGCAATGCAAGATGAAATGCTACAATTCAAGAATCAGCAAGTTTGGATATTGGTTCCTCTACCAGATGGGAAGTATGCAATTGGGACAAAATGGATTTTGAAGAATAAAAGGGATGCAAGGGGTATAGTGGTCAAAAACAAAGCAAGGTTGGTAGCTCAGGGGTTCAGGCAGGAAGAAGGGATAGATTATGATGAGGTTTTTGCACCAGTTGCTAGAGTTGAGGCCATTAGGATTTTCTTGGCCTATGCATCTTATATGGGCTTTATGGTTTATCAGATGGATGTGAAAGGTGCATTCTTATATGGTGAGATTGAAGAAGAAGTCTATGTCACTCAACCCAAAGGTTTTGAAGACCCAGATCATCCTGATTATGTTTATAAGGTTGTCAAAGCTCTTTATGGCCTCCATCAGGCACCAAGAGCTTGGTATGCTAGACTCTCAGCATTTCTGCTGAAGCATGGATACAGAAGGGGTGCCATTGACAAAACACTCTTCCTTAAGAAGAATTCCAGGGATATTATACTTGTGCAAGTTTATGTGGATGACATTATCTTTGGCTCCACTAATGAAGCTTGGTGCAGGGAATTTGAGAATTTAATGAAGGGTGAGTTTCAGATGAGTGCCATGGGGGAGCTTACTTTCTTTTTGGGTCTACAAGTTAAGCAGAAACCAGATGGTATATTTATTAGTCAAGATAAATATGTGAGGGACATTTTGAAGAAGTTTGGCATGGAAAGTATCAGAACTGCTACTACACCTTATGAAGCTCCTAAACCAAAGAACAACATTGAACCAGATCCTGCTGTGAATGTTCACTTATACAGATCCATGATTGGTTCATTGATGTATTTAACAGCTTCAAGGCCTGACATTACATTTGCTGTGAGTGCTTGTTCAAGGCATCAAGTTACACCACTTACTTCTCACTTGAATGCAGTCAAGAAGATCTTCAAGTACCTCAAAGGCCAACCTAACCTAGGTCTTTGGTACCCAAAAGAGCCCTTTCAAGTTGGAAGCATATAGTGATAGTGACTATGCTGGTGCAAATTTGGATAGAAGGTCCACAACTGGAGGTTGCCAATTTCTTGGAAGAAGATTGATTTCTTGGCAATGCAAGAAATAAACAATAGTTGCTACCTCATCTACTGAAGCAGAATATGTTGCTGCTGCCAATTGTTGTGGGCAGGTACTTTGGATACAGAATCAGTTGCTGGATTATGGGTTTAATTTCATGAACACCACAATCTTTATTGATAATCAAATTACCATATGCATTGTTAAAAATCCAGTTTTTCACAATAGAACAAAGCATATTGAGATTAGGCACCACTTTATAAGAGATGCATATGAAAAACATTTGATAAACGTGGTTAAGATTCACACAGATGATAATGTGGCAGATTTATTGACTAAAGCTTTTGATGGACCTAGGTTTCAACACTTAGTTGTCCATATTGGGATGCTTAATCCATAAATGCAAAGTTTGAGGGGAGGCATAAGCCTCAGGGGAGGCATATGCCTCAGGGGAGGATTGTAGTTGTAAACTTTGTAGATTGATTGTTATTGTAAATATTGTATATTTTAGGTTGCTAACACTAACCATCTAATGTGTTTATTAGCATATTAGTTTGTTTGTTTGGTTTGCTACTATGTGTCTGTTTTACAGAATACAGCTGTGTGTAGTTGCTGGTTTGGATTGTTTGGAACAAGGTCCTGTAAGCTAAAGTTTGTTTCTTCTGATGGAGTCATTGTTTCTACTGAAGAAGGATAAAATAATGATTCTCATTGTTCCTACTGAAGTAAATACAACTGATTCTCATTGTTTCTACTGAAGTGGATTACATGTGATGTTTATTATTTCTACTGAAGAGAAAGACAAGAAGTGTAATGAAAGATAAATTCAAGTTGTTCATTCATTCAAGAAACAAGTTACAGCTTACAAACAAGTTCAAAAGTAATTAAAGACCATTCCTATACATATTCAACTACACAAATCCTAAAATCCTATTATCCATATTGCAAAAGCCTGGTGGATATGCATGTCCAGTACGATGAAGAAGCTGAAGATGAAAATGGAAGGATGGATTGATGAAAACGATGATGAAGATGCTCAAGAACCTATGTGTTTGGTCTCTGGCAACATCACATCTTCAACTACTCTACCTTTCTTTTCCCTTTGTCTTCTCCTTTGCCTTCTTGAGCAGGAAGACCAATCACCACCTCTCGTGATTTTGGAAGTAGAGGGTTAGACTTCCTAGACCTTGCTTGTGGTCTCTCAGGTGTGGAAGGAGGAAGAAAGGAGGGATCTTCATATTCATCCTCGGAAGATTCCTCATCCGACGTAAATAGAAAATGAGAGACTAATTCTCTATCTGATGCTGGGTAAGGAAGCAAGGGATGTGAGTCTTCAGAAGAATCAGACTCAGCAGAATTGGGGGCTTGACTTGGTTCCCCCATACTCATCTTCTTCTTACTTTCTTGGTTTGTGGATACTTTATGCGTCCATGGTCGAGCAATGGGTGGAAAGTAAGTGTTCCAGCCATCACTGGATGATGATGATGAAGAGGAGGAGGTTAGATCGATGATTTCTGGTTTTGATGACATGGTTTTGGGATGGCAATTGTGAGATTATTGAGAAATTAGGGTTTGATGANTCTTGGTTTGTGGATACTTTATGCGTCCATGGTCGAGCAATGGGTGGAAAGTAAGTGTTCCAGCCATCACTGGATGATGATGATGAAGAGGAGGAGGTTAGATCGATGATTTCTGGTTTTGATGACATGGTTTTGGGATGGCAATTGTGAGATTATTGAGAAATTAGGGTTTGATGATTAATTTGGGGATAAGTGATTTGTGTGAATTGTGATTTTGGATTAATTTATAGGCGGAGTCAAGGGATTGGGGTAATAAATGCGTAACGGATGGCACAGTAAAACGCCAGATATTTACTGAAGATATTTTACCAAGGGAATCTGCTGATTGACTTCTTCATCAGCAGATTGACCATTAATTCTGCTGAAGGGTTGATTTTGAAATTTGTTGAAGTTATTTTACACGTCAGATATGGTCAACAACTTGTTCCGATATTCTTGGCCATGATTGGGTAACTTCCTTTTATAGCCTAATTCGAATCACTTTGCCCAAAATAACTCATTCCCTCATCAACCAATTTAAACCCATTCCCCACTTGATTAATTCATAATCGCTCATCACAAAATCTTCACATGGCATCTCTTCAATTCAAGAAAGATCATAACAAGGTTGCTTTTCTGACTAAGACAAAAGGCCATGAGCAATATGATCCTATGGTAGAGTTTTTGCAGCGTTCCAAGATTCATTATGCTCTAACACAATCTGCTAATGTGATCTATGAATCATTGGTGAAACAATTTTGGGCAACTGCTACTAAGAGGTCTGACACAGAGATTGTAGCAACTATTGATGGAGCAGAGTATGTGGTGACTGAATCATTGATAAGGACACAACTATGTTTGGATGATGAAGGTGGTGTCTATCATACCAACACTGAAGAGATACTTGCTGGGTTAAGAGATGTTGGCTACCAAAGTACTGCAACAGACATGTGGCACAAGAATCAGGTTTGCCCTATGTGGAGATTTTTGGTGCACACATTACTTTAGTGTATCAACAACAAGTCAGGAGGATGGGATCAGTTCTCTACCCAATTGGGTTGTGGTATAGTATGTCTTTCAAAGGGTTTAACTTATAATTTTTCTAAGTTTATCTTTGATAATATGATTGAAAATATTCAAAGGAAAAAGCATAAGTTTCTAATGTACCCTAGGTTTTTACAAATAATATTAGGCATAGCAACCCAAGAAAGAACTTTTTGTCCCATAGGAGCTCTCACAAAGAAATTTTTTGCTTCTATGAGAACTAATTATGAAGGAGTATTTCACCCTCTATTACCAGCTATGTTGCCACAAGGCAATGAAAATGCTGGTGAGGGTAATGCTGCTGGTGCTCCACCCTCTCCACATCCTGCTGATGATGGGGATCCATCATCTCCCAGTGTTGCTGCTGATGGTAATCCATCAGTTGCCACTGATGAGGGTCCTTCCATTACTGCTGAAGCATCAAATGCTTCTCCTGACCAGCCTCTACCATCACCCATCTCACCTAGACCTCCCACACCACCTATCTCTATTGCTCCTGATGAGCAAGTTCTTAAGGTTGAAGAGACTCTTCAGTCTCTTGGTACACAAGTACCTTTACCTTTTGAACCTGAGATTACTAGACTGCCCACACCTAGTCCTGTTAGAGAGCCTTTGAATGAAAGTATTCCTATATTTGAGCCTATTTCTCCTGAAAGGCCCAATGATGCTCCCATTACCACTGAGCAATCTGCTGGTGGAGCTGAGGAGCCTATTACTCTCACAACTGTATATGAATTGCTTAACAGGAATAATAAAGAAGTTGCAGAGATGAGAAAGGAGCTTGCAGATACCAAATCTTCTCTTGGTGCTGAAATTGAAGCTTTGAAAAAGCAAAACTTGGGCAGAAAAGGAAAAGAAACTTTGTGGTTTCTTCTGGTGAAGAACAAGAGGAAAGGCAAGTGGATCCTCTTGGATTTTTGGCTGAAGTGGCTCAAATGGCTGATGTTCCTTCTCCTAAAGCTGTTGAATCCTCAAAACAAAAGGAGACTATTCAGTTTAAGAGAAAGAGGCGTAGACAATATTTGAACAAGGCATCCATGGAGTCTCTTGGAGTACAAAGTGTTGTTGTTGATGATCAAGTTGACATTGAGGTACCAATGGTGAATATTACCTCTGATATAAGTCAAGAAGCTTCAGTGCCAGCACAATCTTCAAAAGATCCTTCAGTAGTATTTGTTGCTGGGAGAAATGTTGTGTTGGACTCTAACATTGCTGGTTCTTCTGCTCATGTTGAAGCATCTTCTCCACATGTTTCTCCTGATGCATCTGCTGATGTTCCAATTGTGGATATCTCTCATGATGATTCTCCTGATGAGATATCTCCAAGTGTTCCTGATGTGGATATTTCTGGCAAGGGAAAAGGTATTTTTGTTGAAGAAGATCTTGGTCAAGATTGTGTGACTGACAAGGAAAGAACTGAGCAGGCAAGGATGCTGAAAGAGTATGAAGATCTCATGAAGAGTAAGGCATTAATCCAAAAGCTTACAGCTCAGTTTACTTCAAATTTGCCTCCTGAAAGACAAAGAGAATTGGATGCCCAATCAATTCATTTTACTGATGAGCAGTGGGATTCTTACACTATGCAAGCTGCTTCCAATCCTACTCTAGCTCAAAGTATTCTGGGAGCTGCTTTTGATAGAGACAATTTTGCTGCACAAATGGTGGCCCTTGGACAACAAAAGAAAAAGGATGCAGCTGACAAGAGAAAAGCTATTGCAGCTCAGAAGGCTAAAGCAAAAAGAGACAGACCACCTACTGAAGCACAGAAGAGGACTTATATGAGGAATGTGGTTTACAATCAGAGTGTAGCTCTTTATACTTCTGGTTTGTCAAAGAAGAAAGTCTGGAATTTGCCTGATTCTGAGCTGATAAGGTTGTATAATTTGATTATGAAGCAAATTAAACCAGCTTCTCAAGTGAAAAGGATTGCTGATGCTCTAGCTGCTCCTACTGCCAAAAGACCCAAGATTGTTGAAGAAGTTGATACAACTGCTGATGGTGTGCAAACTGCTGATGGTGTACAATCCACTGAAAGTCTACCATCTGCTGATGCAAAGGGTGTGTCTTCCATTTCTATTGAGGAAGCATCTGCTAGTCAACCATCAGTTCTTCATGTTTCTTCTGAAGCTTCTCTCATAGCTGTTTCTTCTGAAGCTTCACAAATAGCTGCTGATCATGATATGGATCCTAAGGAAAAGAAGAGTACAACTGAGATTCCTTCTTCTGTATCTGCTGATCAAGGAAGATCATTTCTTTCCAACTATCGTGCAGTTCTGGCTAAGCAAGCTGAACAAGAAGCTGCTAGAGCTAAAAGAGCTAGGCAAGAGATGGACAAGTTGTATCACCAAGGTGTCTTTGCTTCTATTCCTTCTGGTTCTACACCTTCTATTCCTACTGAAGATGTCTCTGGTGCATCTGAAAAGGTAGATCCTTCCTTTTCTATGGGGATATATGTGCCTGGTAGAAGGAAGAAAAGGATGTCCCATAAGAGACATATTGCTATTAGAAGATCTGTGAGATTATCTCGGAAGTCAACCTCTCAGAAGCCTAGATCTTCTAAGCATGTGGATATCAAGGCTGATAATGCTACATTTATCAAGATGGGGTCTTCTACAACTTTTCCAGAGGATTCTTATAGTGTGTTGACAGATTGGAAGGTGACTAATGAACAGATCAACACTATTTATAGGCTTGATACATCTTCTATGGAGTTTACTTTCTTGAAAGATATACTTCATTTGGTGGATAGGCAGGATCTGAATACTCTTTATGCCTTTGTTTCACATTATTATGCATCTCATAAACCACAAGGAGCAGGGTTGTACTTACTGGGAGATCTTCAAGTTTTGTTTGATTCTCAGTCCCCAAATGGTACAGGGTATTCTATCTGGAAGAATTCTCATAAGTGGAAGGTTGATACATGGAGATTTTATCCTTATCCTAATGTGCATGTTGTTGAGACCAAGTGTGGGATGAGAGTTTGTATGTTTTCTGATCAGCATTATCCTTTGTCACCTAAACTACTGAAAAGATTGCTTAGAAGGAGATTGGAAGTTCCTCCTAATCCAGTGTCAAATGATCTCACACATGCTGAACAGTTGATTGGGTTGATCAAGTCTCAGCTTATGCAACATCAGGCTTCTACTTGATTCTGGTATTCTATGTTGTATATTTTATTTCATTTTCTTATTTTTAGTAAAAAAAAATGGTAGTTATTAGATTTTTGTACTAACTTTCTGCAGGTTTGTTGTAAAATCACTCTGTTGATGGTTCTCAACTCACCAGATGTGACTTGTGTTCATCAAAGAGTTGGCTAGTCCAAAGGGTACAGCTTTGGTAAAGACATGACAAATCTGTTGATAGCTGTAATAGTTTGCTCAAAACTATTGGGTACTCAACTCACCCATGCTTCACAGCTGAGAGTTGAATGGTTTTCAATTGACCATGGATTTTTCCTTTTGGATTCCAAATAATTGACTAGCCCACAAGGATATGGCTTGTGGTAAAGGCTGTGGAAAACCATATTTGGTAATCAATTCACCAAAGGTGATTTATTCAACCTAAGAATTGACTAGTCCTGAGCAAACGGCTACAGGTAAAGACAACTCAAATCCGTTTATAGTTGATGATTTACTAAAAATCATATGGTTATCAGTGTACCATAGTTTTCGAACTTAAACATTTGGCTACTCCAGTAGTGATGGCTATTGGTAAAGAGACATCAAATCCATTATTTTCAATGATTCACCTCTCACAGGAGTTAACACACCTGGATGTGATGAGAATAGTATGAAACTAATCTGTTTTGATGTACATCTTGTCATTTGTTGCTGCAAAGATTTGGAATTTAAAGTTTGGTCACTCATAGAGATGTGGATGTTTTGATTCTTTGCTGCTGATGTTCGAATTCAATCCTCTTATTCTGCAATGTTAAGATCTATCAAGAATCTTGAACTTAACCAGGTCAAATTCAAGATTAGGGGAGGATTGTTGGGAATTATGCTAAGTGAGAATTCTGCTGATGGATTCTGCTGAAGAGCTGGAATCTGCTGACGATAACTTTCTGCGGAAGAATAGTTTCTGCGTAGTGTGTTTCTGCGGATATAGATAAACCGCGTATTTTGTAATTTAGTTAGCATATGCATGAGTTTTATTAGGAGAAGATAATGCATATCTTATATAGTTTATAGAATATACGTTTCTTGTGAAACGGTTTAGGGTTAGGGTTCCTTGTCTATAAAAGGAACATATTATTATATTTTATGTACGAGTTTGAAAAACAAGTTTTAGTTTTTATAAAAGATCCATAGAGGATCAAAGAGTTCTTAGTATTCTGTGTTCTTACTTGTGTTTGTTTCCGCTTTAGAATACAAGTATTAGAGACTTTCTATTAGTGTGTTTGTGATTACATAAACATTGCTAACAATTCACGAGTGCTCAAAGATCTATCAAGGTCTTGGTTTCAACAATGAGATGTTAAACGGATGAGTCGAGATGCTATGGTTATACATGAGATGTTAAACGAACGAGCAGAGATGCTATGGTTGTACATGAGATGTTAAACGAACGAGCCGAGATGCTATGGTTATACATGAGATGTTAAACGAACGAGCCGAGGATGGATATGGTTATACATGAGATGTTAAACGGATGAGTCGAGATGCTACGGTTATACACGAGATGTTAAACGACCGAGCCTAGATGATATGGTTGTACATGAGATGTTAAACCAACGAGTCGAGATGCTATGGTTATACATGATTTTGTGAGAATATATATAAGTAAAAAATTTGGGGAGATAATCCCGTGTACATGTCGCCGGGAAAAAACAGGTGGGAAAAAATCCCGCCATACTATTGGCCAATATTTTACGATAATTAAGTAGCTACAATTATCCCGTCGACATGTCGACGGGAACGTTAAACCAAACACAGTAATTAACGTTAATCATACGTTAATTACCCTTTGATTCGTGATTTATATTCTCACGTCGACATGTCGACGGGAGCGTATTAGCGGGATAATTTCGCGCCCAAGTTTGGGCAACTATTGAGGTTGAAAACTTTGACCAATATGTTCCCGTCGACATGTCGACGGGAGCATATCAACCCGAAAAATTCAACGCGTTTGGCCTCGGTCAAGCGTTTTTTTTGTCGTTTTTTGCATATTCCCGACGACATTGTGTCGACGGGACGACCTTCGTCGCCTGTTCTCCTGTTTCTTGTAGTGACATACGATTGGCTGTAACCCTTCTCGGACTCCTGTTGACACTGAGTCTAAATTGGGTGATGATGGTGATCCGGTTTTTGATCCTAAGTTATATCGGCGTCTTGCAGGTTTTCTTCAGTATCTCACCTTCACTAGACCTGATATTACATATGCTGTGAAGCAGGTTTGTTTATATATGCATGATCCTCGAGAGCCTCATTTCAATGCTCTCAAGCGGATTTTACGGTATGTTTAGGGGACTCTGGCTTATGGTTTACAGTTATTTTCTTCTACTACTGAGTCCTTGGTTGCTTATTCGGATGTTGATTGAGCTGGTTCTACTACTCGACGGTCTACATCAGGTTATTGTGTTTTTCTTGGCAACAACTTAGTATCATGGTCCTCTAAGCGTCAGCCAACGCTTTCTCGTTCCAGTGCTGAGGCTGAGTATCGTGGTGTTGCCAATGCTGTAGCTGAGACATGTTGGCTTTGGAATTTACTACGTGAGCTTCATACCCCTTTGTCCTCTGCTACTATTGTTTATTGTGATAATGTGAGTGCAGTGTACTTGTCCTCTAATCCTGTTCAGCATCAGCGGACAAAGCACATTGAGATTGATATTCATTTTGTTCATGATTTGGTTGCTACTGGTCAAGTTCGAGTTCTACATGTTCCTTATCGGTTTCAGTATGCTGATATTTTTACCAAAGGGTTGCCGTCTGCCTTGTTTGCTGAGTTTCATGACAGCTTGAGTGTTCGGTCTCCTCCCGCTCAAACTGCGGGGGAGTGTTAGACGATAAGTGTTGGACTTAGGCCCGTATGTATTTGGCCCATGTGTATTGTAGTCTATATATTCTGTCATATGTATACCGAACATTATTGATTCAATATACGATCATTATATTCTCCTACAAAAATGACATAAAGTTCTTTCTGTACAAGTTTCATTAGGTGTCTTTTCAGGTGCTCGTTTGTTCTTGTTCGAGGTTGTTTCGGTGCTATGAATTTCCGAATTGACGGTTTATCTTTGGACAAATGACTGTGTTTGAGACAAAGCTTATCGGGGCTTACGGTGGCTTAAATTTTTAATATAAGCCGGCTTGTATTATAAGTTTTGTTTGGCGTTAAGGCTTATGGAGGCTTTTAAAATTATAAGCCTCAGCCGAATAAAAGGGGCTAAAATTTTTAGACCGGGGCTTTTAAAACTTAAACTATTAATTACTTATTTACCCTCAAAAATATTAAACATATACTATATGTTTATTTAATTATGTCCTTTTAGTAATTTAGCATTAATAAGCTCAAGCTTAAGCTAATTTGCCAAACAAGTTTATAAAAATACAAATTTTAGTTTCGGCTTATAATATAAGTCTCAGCTCCAGCCCCAAACCTTTTCGCCAAACATACCCAATATATATGTGTATTTTTTTAGTTTCATTCTCTCTCTTTTTCTTACAATTATTTTTCTAAAGTCTTAACTTAGGGTATGTTTGGCGAAATAGACTAGAGCTGGGGCTAGGGCTTATATTATAAGCCGAAAGTTAGAGCTTATATTTTTATATAGTTGTTTGGCGAACTAATTGAATATAAAGCTTATTAATGTAAAATCGTATAAAAATACATCAATTTAAATTAAGATATATAGTTTTTGCTTTTGCGTGACAATCCACAATATTTTGAAAGATATTTAAGTAATTTAACTAGATATAAGCACTCATAAGCCCGTTTAAATGGGGTTGGGCTTGGCCTTATGTAGGCTTATAACTTATAAAAACTTTCATAAGACTGTGTGACCAAAAAAAAAAAAAAAAATTTTTTTTTAAAGCTATCTTATTTTAAAAGTTTAAGCCCTTATAAACCTCGCGCCAAACATGTGGCGTTTGAATTTAACTTAATATGGAAAAACTTAATTTATTAAGTCATGTGAAAAGTTGTTTGTTTTTCACTTAATCAAAAAAAAAAAAAAAAAAAAAAATGATAAAAGTGAGAGTCTCCACTCTTCACATTAAGTCATCTGTTAATTAAAACGACTTAATGAAAAAATTAAACAAAATAATACATAGGAAGATTAGTAACAAGCTTTTGTATGAGGATATAACAAGCCAAATCAGGGTTACAAACTCAGGTAACCGTTTACTGAAACTCATAAGAAATTAAGACAACGTTTAGAATATATAATGACAAGTTGTGAAGATATAACACTTGCGAAGTGGTTTGCCTACACAAATTTAGGTTTATAACGTACTACTCCTGAAAAAATGGGCCGTTTTGAGTAATAACATTCAGATAGCAACCCAAACCATTCAACCACCAGCCATAACGACCATAGAAGCCTGCAAAAGAGCCTGCATCCCAATCTTCAGAAAAGGAGCTCTCGTCTGTATGCCGTTTTGAGTAATAACATTCAGATAGCAACCCAAACCATTCAACCACCAGCCATAACGACCATAGAAGCCTGCAAAAGAGCCTGCATCCCAATCTTCAGAAAAGGAGCTCTCGTCTGTATGCCGACCAAAAGGTCCATATGTATTTTCAGTCGTCTTTATAGACAGAGACGTGATTATAGTACTTCCAAGATCAAACCAAGTGCTAGGCGTATCTCCAACCGTTCCAGATATCCCTATTATCTCTTCGTATGCACCAAAGTTGATCTACAAATTAAAGCCAACAAAAATCATGTAGAGTAATAAGTAAATGTGATGAATGCATAGACGAATCCACACGATAGGCCCAAAGTTGATATGCCTCTCACTTTTCTTCCTCCCTTTTCATTTCACTCCCTTAAAAATTCTTAAAAATACAATTTTTTTTTTCTTCTTCCACTTCTCTTCACTTTCTTCTCTAAAAATAACTTGAGAACATAGTATTAAGTATAGCCTCACATTGTATTTACCTCTTTAGTTATCGAAAAATATCTTGTTTAGGGCTAGTCCCATACGTAAGGGATTTGATAAAAACTCGAAGAGTAGATATATAAAAAATGTAGGCAAGGTTTCATACTTTCATGGTTGTAGAAAAAACACTTGAAAAATCAAGTGACATATTTTTGTAACTTTTGTTGACATTTCATACTTATTTTCTAGATTAATTGTCAGAATTAGTCTAATGCTTTCAAAAAATTTTTATCACTGACAACAACAGAATGGACATGATCACCCATTGATTGAACGAGATAAGATTTGTCACCTCAGAAGTTTGGCCACTGTTGTGGCCTCCGTCGCCACCGCATTGTTCAGAAGAATACAATTTACCATGCTCTTCAGCCGTGAATTGGATAGAATGAATCCAGTCGTCGTGATCTATCAATATTCTCCTAAGCTTTTGATGGCTCTCTAGACGAAATGAAAATGGACGTCCACCTATGTATGAACCGCAATACCGGCCTTCTATGGGAGCATGACGACATCCCTAGAAACGAATAACATAAATTCTGTGAGTGATCATGCATAAAGGGTGTGTTTTCTCCAAGAAATTGCAACAAAAAAGAGAGGAGAAAAACAGTAACTTACAACTTGATATTTTAATGAGATTTCGAGTTGTTTAATGATTGCTCCCATTGTTGGCCGTTTCTTTCGATCCTTTGACAAACATTGATAAGCAATTCTAAAAAAATTTCTGAATGAGTCCATCTTCATTTGTTGAAGTAAATTGGGTTCAACGATTTCCTCTAACCTTCCTTCTTCATAACGGGTTTTCACCAAATAAGTGAGATCCCGACGTTCATCCTGAAGAGTTGCCATCACGGCTGCTCTTCCACATAAAACTTCGAATAATGTAACACCCAATGAGTACACATCAGATTCTTTTGTAAGCATCCCTGTAACTTGATATGATGGATCAAGATAACCACCCGTGCCACTAACTGGCGAGAAAACAAAACTTTGATTCGTGTTAGCTATTTTAGCCAACCCGAAATCACAAACCTTAGCTTCCCAATTTGCATCTAAAACTATATTGGAGCTTTTTACGTCACCATGTATCACCCTACGCCCCTCCCCCACATTGGAATGAAGATAATTCAGACCACGAGCTGCGCCAATACATATCCGTAGGCGTTGGACCCACGTTATATGTGTGGTGGCCAAGTACTTATCAAGGCTACCACGGGACGCATACTGATAAACAAGTATAATCTCCTCGTCTTCCTTACAGAATCCAACTAGAGAGACAACATTACGGTGTCTGTAATGTGACAGTATCTCTATCTCTCTTAAGAACTCTTTTTGCCCTTGGTCGCTGCTCTTATCCAACCGTTTTACAGCGACGGACCTGCCTTGATTTTCTAAGCTACTGGCCGAGGCGTATGAGCGGATGAGCTCGCCCTTATACACACTCCCGAATCCGCCTCTCCCTATTAAATTTTCCCTGGAAAAGTTGTTGGTGGCTTGTTTTATGTCTTCCAGGGGAATTCTGAGGTGATTTAATTCTTGAAGGATAGACATGATACGTTATTTCAATTCTGTTTTGCAATTGTTAGCAATTAAGAATTAATCTGAAGGTGACAGAGAAAAGGTAACCTTGGTCTCGTTTTTATAAGCTATAAAGACGAATATGTCGAGTATTATTTTGGTAGTTACATAATAATATGTTGACTAATTCTTCCTACAAAAAGAATTACATGTTGATTATTAAATAATTAGCTAATATTGAAAGTCTTACCCATTAGTTCTATTTTTTTTTAATATGCATTAAATATAAACAAACAAGTTGATTAGTTGTTAATTGAGTTAATGGCATGTAATAGCAATATACTTTCCCATTTGTTCAAATATTACATACGAAACCAAAAAAAATAACACAATGCCCATCAAACTTTCAAATTTTGTTTTATTATCATACATTTTAGAGTTATCTCTTTGCACCGTTAGTCCTTTTGACTAACGACCATTTGTAATTAACTCAAAAATTTCTTACTTTTTTTTCGTTTTCATACATTTTTGTCCGTAAGAAAACGTATAAAATGTATAAAAATGCATGAAAAATAATGAAATCGGATGAAAACGTATAAAAACGTATAAAAACGGATCAAAACAAAAGAAATCGGGTGAAAACGTATAAAATGGATAAAAACGTAAGAAAACGGATATCAACGTATGAAAACGTAAGAAAAACATATTTGTGAGTTAATTACAAACGATCGTTAGTCAAAAGGACTAACGGTGCAAAGAGATGGCTCTAAAACGTATGATAATTACACAAAATTTGAAAGTTGGATGGGTATTGTGATATTTTTTTTGGGTTCGTATATAATAGTTGACAAATGGTAAAGTACATTGCTATTACATGTCATTAACCCTCACAGTATTTATTAGTATTGGAAAGCTAGAACTAGAATAGGCAAGTTGATACTTAAGATTCTTATTTCGAGCCTACTATCCAGTTTTAAGAGAGATAAAATACACTAGTAGTACATAATAAAATGCCAACAAGCTATAGTATATAAACTGAAGCCTCAAGAAATACAATTTACAAATATAATAGCTAAATTAGTACGCAACCCGAAAATTTCTAAAATATATGAACTTGGAAAGTCAGCTATATCCCGCAAGTCCCGCCCCTCCACACCCTTGGCCCTTAACCTAAATGCAAACAAAAACAGGTCGGGATCACAAGTCGTGTTCTATGCAATATTTAAATTTGATCTGATTAGACGTATTTTTAGAAGTTTGTGACTGTATGATGTTAATAATATTTCTGGGAATCTGATATCAAAGTAAATATGAATTCAAGTACAAATGTGAATGGGGAAGAACACAAGGCTCAAATTACTTACAAAGTTACTCACACTGATTCGCAAATGAAAGTATGTTACCTGACAATGGCAAATATATATTTATTCAGAAAGCTTTTTCTTTTTCCTGAAAAGTATGTTGGAAATCCTTTGCTTTCACCCATCTTTTTATCTCAAGCAAATTTGACACTGAACCATTGCATGATAGATAAGCCAACCCTGTGTAAATCAAGATACAAGATATGATAGGTATATGCTGCAAAACAATAAACCTCATATCGAACACAAATTTTTTACTTATTGTGGTTCGTCTTTTAAAATAGATGAGCTTCTATTACAATGCAATGGCAACGCCATTAAAAGCCAAAGCCACAAACACTAAAATGGTGAAACCTAATAGTTTTATCAATTTGAACCCGCTTTACTTTACTACCAATAGTCGCCACAAGAACACGTACCATCACTAAAATGATGAAACCTAAAAGGATCTTTCAATATAATTTTCCGCTTTACAATATTACTTATAAATTTGAAAGCCGAATGGCAATCGCCACAAACCCGAAGGTTCTTAAATATCTGTAAATCCGAACCTTCAGGGGTATTAATCAATCCATACGCACGTGCCAATCTCTCACTATGCTTCCATATATGATCCTCCTTTTGTTCTTCATCAATGTCTTGCAATGAATAGCTTATATCAGGAACATAACCAGCTTCTTTAACCATTTTCTTGAGCTCGTACAATTTGTTATATATCTTATTGCTATGAGGGTGAGATTTATCCCCTATTGCAAAAGAACTCACCTTTCTTTTCAATTTAATCCAACTACACACGGGTTTCTTCTTAACATTGCTAGATTCCATTTCTACCCTTAGGTCATGAACCGCCTCCCATTCCCCACTAGTTGCACACACATTTGAATATAGCACGAAAGCAGAGTCATCAGAAGGGTTTGATTCAAGAAGATGGTTCAAAGCTCGTTTTCCAAGTTGTGAATTTCCATGGATTCGACATGCTGCCAATAAGCTTCGCCAGACAAAGTCATTTGGTGTGATCAGCATATTTTTTATAAAATTTTCAGCCTCCGTAAGCCGGCCTGATCTTCCAAGAAGATCTATTATGCATACACAATGCTCGATACCAACAGGAACTCCATATTTTGTAGTCATCAAAGAATAGTATTCGAGACCCTCGTCTACTAAACCTCCATGACTACATGCAGATAAAAGAGAAACAAATGTGACATGATTGGGCTTCAATCCAGTGTTCACCATTTCATGAAAAACGTCCTGGGCATCCTGAAAAGACCCTTGTCTAGCATAAGCTGATATCAATATATTCCACATCACATGTGTTCTCGTGTTAGGTTCTGGAAACATTTTCAACACATCATTTATCTCGCCGCATTTTCCATACATATCCATAATGGATGTCAAGACAAACTGATACGAGTCGAACCCAAATTTAACAGTCAAACCATGAACTTGTTGACCTTCTTCAAGAGTGGATAAATTAGCTACAGCAGCAAGAGCTGCAGAGAAGCTAAAATGATCTAACAGTATTCCGGATTTAATCATCTCTGAAAATTTTTTCAAGGCTTGTTCTCCATTNCCCCACCATCAACGAAGTCCACGACACAACATTCTTCTCAGGCATCTCGTCAAAAAGACCACGAGCACTATCATAAAACCCATACTTAGTATAAAAATTCAAAAGCGCAGTCCCTGCATACACATTACACAACAAACCATTCTTCAATATCAAACCATGAACCTGAACCCCTTGATCCACCATATCCCCCGACCCTGCACACCCCGTTAACAAACTCGCTATAACAAAACCACTCATTTCAAACCCCTGATCACGCATTCGCCCAAACAAAACAAAAGCATCCGAATACAAACCAACTCTACTCAAAACCGATATCATGGTATTCCATGTAGCTTCATTTCTTTGAGGCATTTCATCAAACACGTACAATGCACCTTTTACTTTCCCAAATTTCGCGTAAAAATTTATCAAAGTATTAGTATGAAATATACTTAAACGACCCAAGTTTTTTATACAGTAACCATGTAATGACTTGCCTACTGCTTCGTTTTCGATATCCGAAAAACCCTTGTGATTAAAAACTGAGATAACGGGGTTGATGGTTGTTACATATTGATGTATCTTATGGCTTATTATGAGGTTATTTATGTTTGTGCAGGCCTTTAAAAGTTGGTGCTTTTTAAGGAACAACATTGGTAGTTGTTTTGATGAAACATTATAAGCATGCCCAGATGAGAGTGGAGTTTGAAAAACCAGGTTTTCTTCTTCTAGGTATTTCGTCAAACACCTTGCATGCACTTTTCATGTCACTGGTTTTTAAAGAGCGGTGTAGTTTAAGACTGGTGAATAACCTAAAAGGAGTCAAATGGCACTTTTTTGTTTCATTACATACAAAAATTTTAGATCACAAAAGGTTTAAAAAAACATTCACAAAAAGTGTTGTTAATTCACAAAAAGTGTTGTTATGTTTTAATTGGTGCCATTTGCAAATATGTATTTAGAGTAAATTACATAGATGGTCCCTGTGGTTTGCTCAAAGTTTCATCCACAGTCCCTAAAAGTTAAAAGTTGCACGGATAGTCCCTATTTCTGAAAAGAATAACACTAATGGTCCCTTTTTTTAACTGTCGTTAAGTGACTTCCATTATAAGTTACACGTTAGTCCCTTTTGGTTAAATATCGTAGCATCGTTTATCCTTTATAATAACGGCCGTTTATAACTTAAAGTTTTTCGAATTTTTCTTACGTTTTCATCCGTTTTTATACGTTTTCATGCGTTTTAATCTGTTTTGGTCCGTTTTTATAAGATTTCGTCCGTTTTTCTTACGTTTTCATCCGTTTTCATCCGTTTTTATACGTTTTCGCTCGTTTTTCTTACGTTATTGTCTGTTTTCCTATGTCTTCATCCGTTTTTATCCGTTTGGGTCCGTTTTTATACGTTTTCGTTTGTTTTTATACGTTTTCCTTTATTTTTCTTACATTTTCATACGTTTTTATCCGTTTTTATATGTTTCATACGTTTTTATATGTTTTCATTCGTTTTTATACGTTTTCTTACATTTTCATCGGTTATTTTATGGTATTCGACTGAATACAAAGTTACAAAGTTTCTGTATATTGAAGTAAAATAACAACAACAGAATTTAAGATAATACTAACGATACTTTATTGATAATTTGTATTTTTAATTGTGTTTACAGACTTTGACCTTTTATACATAATGAATCGGTGCCTTCAAAGAGACATGTCGATTCTAAAAGACACGACCTATTCTAAACGTTATAACCCTATATACTAAACGGTTATCTTTTGACCCAGCCCATATCCAATGTCGGTTTACAGGCTTATACATAAAACATAATACATAATATACACTAACTACCCTTATCTTTGCTTCTATAACATTAATGGTCCAACAGTTCTCTCATTAACTTGAAACTTTAATTGCTTGATCTGTTTCTTCACAGTCAGCATATCCACCGATAAGAGTGTTCCATGTCACCAAGTCCCGCTCAGGCATCCTTTCAAATACCCGTTCAGCTTTCCGCATCATCTTCTGCTTCCCATACATCGTGACTAATGCATTTCCAACAACCAGGTTGTTTTAAAGCCCTGCTGTGAATACAAGCGCGTGAAGAATTTTAGCTTCTGCAATAAACTCATGTCCTGAGCAAGAGGCTAAGGCACTAGTGAAAGTCACATGATTTGCACGTACTTGTCGCTGAAGCATTTTAAGAAACACTTTCAAGGCTTTCACATACTCGCCGTATTGAGCATAACCCCCTATTAATGAATTCCATGAAATTGAATCCTTTTCCGGCATCTCTTTAAACAACTTCGCATTTCCATAAATCTCCCAGCTTCTGAATGCATTCCTAAAAGAGTATTGCATAACGATAAGTTCAAATCTAACCCTAGCTTATGCACCAAACCATGAACCGCAGCACCCCAGATAATATCATCCATTACACCACACACTGATAACAATGCAGAAAGTGTAATGGGGTCCACTTTCTCATGGACACGACGCATCAAATTAAAGCAACAAAATGCATCCTCATATACATTATTACGTGCATATGCCGAAATCATGGAGTTCCATGAAATAGTGTCGCGCCAACTTATCCCATCAAAAACATAACAGGCGTCTTTAACCCTACCCAAATTTCCAAACATTGATATAAGAGAGTTAGCAACCGAAAGATCATATTCATATCCACACTTTACTACATGTCCATGAACTTGATTTCACAACATATCATCTTTTGTAATGACCCGCAAGAAGTAATCACCGTAGTAAACGTGTTCTGATTACAATCAACATCTTCACACTTCATTCGCCGATACAACTTCACAACTTCCTCAAAATTTCCATTATCGCCATACCCCACCATCAACGAAGTCCACGACACAACATTCTTCTCAGGCATCTCATCAAAAAGACCACGAGCACTATCATAAAACCCATACTTAGTATAAAAATTCAAAAGCGCAGTCCCTGCATACACATTACACAACAAACCATTCTTCAATATCAAACCATGAACCTGAACCCCTTGATCCACCATATCCCCCGACCCTGCACACCCCGTTAACAAACTCGCTATAACAAAACCACTCATTTCAAACCCCTGATCACGCATTCGCCCAAACAAAACAAAAGCATCCGAATACAAACCAACTCTACTCAAAACCGATATCATGGTATTCCATGTAGCTTCATTTCTTTGAGGCATTTCATCCAACA